>VUQJ01044272.1:12419-33293 GCA_015108635.1 Andinoacara biseriatus
TGTAACTAAAAAAACCCAATGCACTCATGCTGCTTCCAGACCATTTAAAAAAAGCATAGCCTGCTCCCAACCAGGTTATATTCAGCATTAGTTGCCACGGTGATTTAGCCAGGTAAAAAGAAAGCCACTTTTTGTGACACAGAAAGCACCATCACGTCAGCATGTGCTGCCAACAGGGAAGCTGCAGAGTGACCTCTGGTGGACAAACTATGCAACATCAACACTTGGTTGAAGGGTGTTTCTCCCATCTCTTCTTTCTTTTCTTAATTTTTATTTATCGACTATTAAAAATGATGATACTGATATATCAGCAAATGGCTAAAATCAGCCGATACAGTGGCCCCAACAGTATATCTGTCAGACTCTAGACACTGTACACTCACGTGGAGGTGACTTGTCAGTCACAAAGTAGCCATTCCATAAATCATATCCTTTTATTTTACTCTGCTATAACTTTTTAAATTAACATTACATTACAATAATAAAGATTTAAAAGTCGCAATTAAGACCATAAAACGTAATGTAATTTCTGAGGTCATAGTCGGACTTCTACTTACAACCACATAAGTTGCTCCTTGGTGGCCATTAAATTGAATTCAGGTTTAAGGAACTTCTGCAATGGTTTAATTTTTTATATCCACATGCCAGGTCCATTTTTTTGAATTTCTTGTTACACAACAGTGTGATCAGTCCTCTGACCTACCTGTCACAAAAGCAACCGCCTGACTGGCGGTGCTGTTGCAATTGAAATCTGTGCCAAAAACACGAACGGTGTAGGATTGTCCACATCTCAAGCCTGCCATCACGCGGGCACTGTCTATTGAAATGTAGCTGAATGAATCACCACTTTTATCTTGGAGGTCAATGAAGTACAATATAACGCCGCTGCTCTCTGTCCACTCAACTCTTGCAGATTGTTGGCTGCACTCCACTGATACTGTGACATTGTTGGGGCTGCAGGGAGCTGAAGAGAAGGGAAGATGCTTGTGTCTACAAATCTCTGCCACCTGGTTTATCAATATCACATCTCAGGAACTATAAAAATATCAAGCAGTGACTCAAAGACTCAACTCATACCAGTCTGAGCAACTTGTCCCAAAACACTAGGAGTGGAGCAGTTGTTATTGGAGGCCACAATCCACACGCTGAGCTGTTCACCACATGGCACGCTGGTAATTTCACAACTGTTGGAGGAAGATGTGCAGTTGTAGCTTTCCTTAGTGTTTCCCTTCGCTTCTACGAAATACGAAAGAGCTCCAGCAACAGAGTCCCAGGATATGACGAGCTTGTCAGAGTCACAGTCAGCTGTCGTCCTCACGTTAGTTGGCAGACAAGGAGCTAGAAGAAGGAAAATGGAGAATAATGGATCACATTTTAGCAAAGTCCCAACAAAGGCTGTAAGAAAAAGAGAATAAATCCTACTCACAGGTTTCGACAAACAGAGGTTGGCTGACTTCGGTGTTACACTCAAAGGTGACAGCATACACACGGTATGTGTAGTACTGACCGCAGGCTGTATCAGTGAAGTAACACATGGTGTCTATTGTTTGACACTCCGTCACCTCGCCATTGTTGTCCACAGCCGTGGCCACATAAAAGTAGGTGTTGTTCATGGGTTGCCAGCTGAAGATGACTGCATTGCTGGAGCAAGTGTGTGAGATCAAAGGATTTGCTGGGGCACAGGGGACTAGGGAAATGAAAGAAAAGGAAAAGCTATATGCACCTCTACAGTGAGACAGGAGTTTAGTAAACTGACCGGTTTTTACTAAACTTCATAATGCAGTGTTTGTGTTAAAAGTTGTGCCAGATTCTATTCTCACTGAATGAAAACTCTGGCATCATAAAAAATTACAAGGATGACAGAACAAGCCATTTTTCACAGTTACACATTGCACTTGTGTTCCCTTTTCACGGTTATTTCATGCCATAAATAACATCTTTATCATGACCATAAAAAACTTAAAATGTTGCAACACCACATAAGAAATGTAGCTGAAGTAGCTTCGATTTATTTGTAAGGGAATACATACAGGGGTGGAGGGTTGCCAAGGGATGTGGGTGGCCAGCAAAGTCAGCAGTGGCTAAGCTCATACTTATAAAATTGGAGTTACATCCATTAAATTTTTTTTTTTGTCTAGCAAAATTATACATTTTTTTATCATACCACTTTTGCAGGCATTGTTTCAACAGTTTGACAGTGCAAACAACCATTCATGCTCTATTAGGAGTTAAAAAAAGTTTAGCAAAGAAAACTTAAACATGAGCTCTAGATTTATTTTAATTAATTGAGGCTAACACAAAATGAATTAAATTAAATACAAGTCCCTGTGGTGCACTTCTACGTAAAAGTCATGCCTGCTAAGTCTTAAGAGATAAGCGGCCAAAAAACTTGGCCCCATTTTTGGCCTAAAGTGAAAAATAAATGAACTAAAAATCAGTTTCTGTGCCACCCAAATGTAAGTAACGTTCTCTGACATTAAAGGTACTGTGTCTAAAATCTCACCACTAGATGTCAGTAGATTTCAGATTGAAGTAAACTGAATTCTCTTTTCTTTCCCCACCCATTTTGAGTAATCCTAATTATAGCTAATCATAGCATCATAGCTAGTAATCCTAGCTATGGTGGCTGCTGTAGGAAAGCAGTCCTACATCAGTCTGCAGTTTTCCTCAGCTATCAGTTTCTGTCCACCTCTATTTACTTTACTCTACTCTGATTAGCACCTTGAGGTGACTGTTATGATTGGGCGCTATATAAATAAAATTGATATGCACTAAACTCTTGAGGAAGCTATAAAACTGGAAGGAGTCCGATACAAGTCAATGAGTCAGACAAGCTCACTTCTGTCCAACAACAGTGACACTTAGGTGAGTTTTTGATGATATTCTAAACTTTTCTGTCAGTAAGCTGTTTTCGGTGTTGCTAGCTGCTGTTAATTGCTGTTAGCTGCTATTAGCCTCTGTTAGAAAAGCTTTCTTTGAAGTGAATCTAACATAGTTGCACTTGGCCACTTAGCGAGTAAACTCTCATACAATGTGAGAATGTAATCAAACTGGGAAAGTATGATTTTTAGGACACTTGTGCCTAACATTAGCTGACATAACATTAGCTTATAACTTGCGGTTGTTTAGCCAGCTTGTTGTCAGGTGTCTGGAGATGGGAGGATTGCATGTCTAATCTGCTGACAGAATTTCGACAATATTGGGAATAAATAAGCATGTTTATGCACGTTTTTGTGTGTTAGAGCCCTGACTTCAGTTCAGGAGATAAGGCTTGACCATAATGAGAATGAGATGATGAAAATATACATGTACAAATGTTAAAGGGTCATATATATAGTTTGAAAGAATTATTTGTGATCTTTAAATTAAAAGTAACTTGATGGCAGGGCAACATGACGGTTTCAGCTCCACTCTGTATGCCCACTGCATTTTTAATGGAGTCATTCTAAGCTTCTGAGAATGCATCAGTTTGTTGGAAGACATAATTACACAAGTCAGTGTAAATTTACGAGTACAATATAATGTGGTTTCTAATAAATAACCTTAAAAAATGGCTGACTGTACCTTTAAATTCATGTCATCATGTCTTTGAAGCAGGTTGTATGCACAATGTACAGTATATGCTTGTGGATCTCCATCTATTCATGTTTCAGAATGATGGTATAGAAGACCTTTGAAAACTCCCTAATTTTAATAGGCTCTGAATAACTTTAGAATAACTGGTATAGGATGTCAGGTCTTATTAGATAACATGAGCTTGTGTTTTGCCTCTCAGGGGGCAACAAAGAAGAGAAGAACAACATGGAAAGTACCTAAAGAGCCAGACCCGAGGGTAAGGTTTGTGATCAAGAGTTTACACTGTGCAGTCCATTTTACCCAAGTAAAATGAGAAGGTGTGTGTTTGCGTGAAAACATATACAGACAGGAGATGAGCAACAGAGAATACAACAAGCCATATTTGTTTTCACAGCTTCTGCCCTCACCTGTCTCAAACGATGAGGATATGTTGGAGGTGCTGCTGCAGTCATCAGAGAAGGCTGTAACATGGACCTGATACTTCTCACCACATTTGAGCATGGAGAGCTGGCAGCTGGTGGAAGCTGATGTACAGTTACGGGAAGCACCGGTACTATCAACAGCTGTGACTCTGTACAAGTTGGCCTCAATCACTAAATCCCAACTTATTGTCACCTTGCCACTGGAGCAGCTGTTGTCCACTGAGATTGTTGTCACTGACTTAATAGCTGAAAAAAATTAGAAAAAATGTAAAAAATTGGAACAGGTGATACTAATATTCTAAATATTTGTTTATTCATTATTGTTTCAGAAGTCAGACAAAGCTGTAAGTATAGGTAGATAAATCTAGTTCTATACATTTTTTTTGTTGGGCAGTTTATCCATAATAGTTTAAACCCTAATAACTCACACATAAATAACATCACAATACAGGTAATATTTCCTCAAATGAAATAAGAGGAAATAAGGCCTACACTTTAATGGGTCTGGTAGTGAATACTTTATACACTTTGTCTGATTTTGAATTTAAAGTTTTAGAGAAGAGAAGAGACGAGACGAGAAGAGAAATGCAACAAAAGACAGCGGCAACCATGAATCTGAAAAATAATTTATTTTGCATAGATACTCACTTTCGGTAATGTGTGTAACCGTAGAAGCCTCTCCAGGCACCAAGAAGAAGTTGAATGATGACACTCCCACTGTGTAGTTGGAGCAGGGCATCAGATTACTTATCGCCATGGATGTGGCTGTGGTGTTTCTGGTGAGTGGCATGCTGCTGGGGTTGTCATTGTCACTCACTGTCACTTGGTAAAGCAGGACTTTATCTACTGAGCTCCAAGTCACTCGGGCTGTAGTTCTACCCGTTGCTACAACTTTTACATCAGTGGGTGGCTGCACCACTTTCAACAGAAAACACAAGTGTTAATCCAGCACATTTACAAGTTAGTATATATATTTTATGTTTACGTATATCCACTGAAAAACCATCAAAACCATCTTCTCATCTGCACTCACGCGTTGAGATTATCCTTGTATTACTTTGCGCGCTTCTCCCGGCACTGTTGGAGGCATAAACGTAGCAGTTGTAAGTTGTAAAGGGAGTCAGACCATTAATTTGTCCCCTTGAAGCTGTGAAGGTGTTAAGGAAGCTCTGTTGAGGAGATTTGAAGAACTCTTCCACAACTAGGGTATAGTTAACCACACCCATCACGCTGGTCCATTCAAGCCTTATGGAAGTACTGGAGACAGCTTTGAAAAATGTGATCTGGGGTGCAGCGGGCACTGGGGGGATGTGGGAGAAGGTGTTCAATAATATTTTAACATTATTTGTAAAATAAATGTTTCATTTATTTAACTGGTTGAAAACAACATCCTTACCTGTCATGGCTATTTGTGTGTCTTTGCACACGGGGGTCCAAAACAAGAGGACCCTCAGAGTGACTTCATAGACAAGTCCAGGTCTTAACCCCTGCACCACCTTCTCTGTGCTGGTTGGTGGCTGCATCACCATCAGCGGGGGAATAGTGGTGGAGTTCACTACTCTCAAGTCTAGTACATAAATTGAATCATTGTTGTAGGCGCTCCATACCACCTTAAGGGTTGATGCTGAAGGAGATGTAATTGACAGAATACTGCATCCTGAGAAAAAAACAGCAGAAATATTTGTTTCTTTATGGCAGAGAAGAAAGCAGGTGCAAACAGCAATAATGCAAGTAATAATAGACCATCAACTACCACATATCCATGTGGTGTAGAAAATACAGGTCAACCAGACCTCATCTAGGTCCTCAGCTTAACCGGCACTCTTAAACCACCAAATCAACCATAAGCAGTAATTTTGCTCTTTATTTTCTTTCTTTCTTTGCTATTTTATTTAGTTTGATTTGTCTGCTTGGGTCACTGTAACTACACAAAAGGGTACCCCCAAGTTGAAAAAACATTGTAAATATTATGCAGGAAAAAGTGTAAACAAACAAACAAACAAACAAAAAAATCAGCTCTTGATTACATATCAGCAACACATCAACATATCAGTATCAACATTAACCATATGCCAAAGGAAAAAGAACAAAATACTCACCTGCAGCCAAAACTTGAGGTAACTAAAAATAAGTAAGAAAATGATCAGAAACTACAACAAACTACTGTAATTATCTGATAAACTGATGACAAAAAAATTCAAACTGCATAATTACCTGTGTGACAGACAATGCAGCGACAGAAAAATAAAGCATCCATATCTTCTTCATTGTAAATGTCAAGGTTACTGTATGTTACATCTGAGCCAGGGAAGCTCCTCTGAAATCTTTACAGGCGGCACACTGTAGTTTAACTCCATGGGAACCAATCAGGAGGTCCTAAATAAGGACAGATGAAGCCCCTGGGCTGCCTGTCATCATGATACAAAGTACAGTAGCCAATGCTGCTGGTTAGACAGGGAAACTACACTCTGTGTGGCAGACAAAGTTGAAGGTTTTTGCACGACAAAGAAAACGTTTAAATCAAAATGAGAATACCTGCTGGTATAGAAAGTGGAAAGCAGATGAGTTCATTATAAGGACAGCTGGGAGTACATACATTACATTACATTTACATTATTTCTAAACTGAGCAGCAATATATGTTGTTTTGTTTTCATGTCAATTTAAACCCTGTTTAGATTCTAAATATACAGTAGGCTCCACAGTAAGACCTCAATTTGACAAATGTCAGCAAATTCTTTACTAATATGTTGTATGTCCACGTTTATTTTGCTGGCAGGCTCAGTCCTCGTCAACATGAAAGCCACTGTGTTTCACAAATTTAGATATTCTGCCAAACTTTAGCTGCTCTTTCCTGGATGAGGTTGTGTTGCGCCTCGTCTCGTGTGGCAAAGGTGTTTTGTTGCATTCAAGCATAGTCAACTAAAGGTTTATGGATTCAAGTCAGCTTCTTCTTTGGAAGCCTTTGTGTGACTTTTGTCGTGTGCTGTAAGTTGTTATCATGAGGGAATATCTCTCTTCTGCCAGGGTAATCATTTTACCAGTCAGCATCTGTGCTATATCCACAGGCATTCATGGTGCCATCTCCCCAACCGCATGCTGTCACACTTCCACCTCCGTGCTTCTCTCACTGCAGCAGTCCTGGCCAAGTTCGCGACAGTGCAGTCACCTATAACCACTGGAGCCAGTGTTCTCAAATGAGTTTAAATTGATTGCAGTGGCTTTTAACTGAGAACTGCTTTTTTAATGTCCTGTTAAAAATGAACAAAAACTATCATAAATCAAATTTCACAGTAAACTTATCTTTTCTCTTGTCCCTATTTATTTAGAGGATATCTTGGGTCATCCATCCATCCATCCATCCATAAAAAAAATTAACATGGATGGATGGATTAAAATGGATTTTTATTAATTTTATTTCAATTTGAATTAGTGGGTTAGGATAACTGGTGATTCAAATTGCCCATAGGTGTAAACGTGAGTGCGAATGGTTGTTTGGTCCCGTGGCAGCTGTGATAGGCTCCAGTCATTATTCCTCATAAGGAAGTCATGACTTGGTTACCATCAGTTTATCCCTCCAGGGCTATTCTGCTCATAATATGTAGGCATTTTGTTATTAAGTTTTGGCTATTGTGTTATATAAATGCATGTGATAGCTTGTTGTGTGTTTTAGTGTTGATTTGCATCTCTACCTCCTCCCTTAGCTGCTTGTGTTTCCTTTTTAGTGTAAAACCCCCTGCTCTATGAATCCAAAACCGCATGCTGAAATCTACCCGGTTTAGAGTCAAGTAGCTTTTATTTGCCACCTGCATGAAACATTCTTCAACACACGTTTCAAAAAATTCAGCCAAGGAACTGTTCTTAAAAATCCAGCCTTGGGATTTCTGCTTTGTTTCATGGGAAATGGACTGAATCAGGATCAGTTTGGGACACATACAGTACACGTGTGTACACACAGAGCACGTTTAGGAAGTAGAAACGTACTTAAAGATAAAATAAACCTTTTGTCTTAATAATTTACAGTGAATGAAGCACAGAGTAAAATTTTTGTTAACTGCTACAGAGACACGAGTTTGATGGTTGCCTACAGCTGTGTTAATGTGTGGGAAACTAATCAGGGGTCACATCCTCCTAACAAATAATACTTGGAGTGAGCATCAGTGCAGCTGCAGAAATGCAACAAATTTCTTAATCGCTGTATGTGGTTTGGTTATTTAGGGTAAAAAGCATTCAAATATTTTCAGCCCAGATGTGCCTGTAGCTTATTACTGGAGATTCTGAACTCTGTTTCATGTGATCATTGCCAGTTGTTCAGTTCTGCATTGCTCTGGTTGTTTTTTTGTATTTCTCTTGCTTTCTTGCTTGCTTTCTTTGGTTTGAGTCTACAGTTTCTTGTCATCTCAACACAATCCTTAAACTGTATTTAGCTGTATTTGTTGTTTTCATTTAAAAGATGCTGATGCACAGAATGACTGGAGAGAAGCGGTGGCATTATATGTAATAAAGGTTATTCTAATCCAAATTCACTGCACTGTCATTCTCCCTCCAATGTTATTTCATCACACCCCAGCAGGTTCTTTAGCCACCTGAAATACAGATACAGCATAACCACAGACAGATGGTTATAAAAGGTCAGCTCATCATTTTTCCACCCTATAAAATGTATTCCAGTATGTTTGTATGATCATTACGTTTCTGGATAATGTTAAATGACTGAATGAAATTTAAGACTGACAGACTGACTGTACACAGTGTTGTGATGCAAAAAAGTGCTTTATTTTTTTCATCTGTCATCCAGGAGAAATCCAATGAAAGCAGACATGACACTGAATCTATCTCCAGCATTATGAACAGATGTATCATCCACAGACTCCACAAGATCCCTGCTGCCACACGTTCACTTTCTTCTCTTCATGGTCACACACACAATAGCTTTTACAATCAGCAGATGTCATGCTGAAGCCATATGGAGGTCCTCTACTTGGAGACATCCTAAGATATTTAAAAAATGTGTTTTCTTTTTGAATGATACTTTTATGTTGGGGTCTCAGTGTAAAGTTTCAAGTTCTGTTTCTTCTTAATTGTTACTAAATCCAAGTGAAACTGTAAGTGTACATGAGCCGAAAGTAAAACAAACACTTAATAAAAATAAAATAATGCTCTCAGTAATTACCCATTTAATCCCCCACCCCTTCCGCTATTCTCCATGTTTGTTTATCTTTTTATTTTTTCATTTTATTAAACAGATATGATCAGACTCAGTGTAATCTGGGTATACTGATGAATCTTCACAGCTGTCACTGGTGTAAACATAGTCCTCGGTCCTTGTTGCTGTGTTGGTTGTCGGGTTGTGCACACTAGGAGAAAAAGGTGGGGGGAAGTTAATCTGGGTTTAGCAGAAACCCACTAAAGAAATAATTGTTTTTAAGGGAATATACTCCTTTGAAATCAGACCACAGTATAATGTGCACTATACATAGTTAGAGGTTATTAAATATCATGTTACAGCATGATACAATAACATGTCTGTGTCATCATCTCAATTTTCATGTGCCTCAGCCCCCCCCCCCAAACATGCACTTTGGCTCTACCTGTTCAATCTCAGTAATAGCAAGATAAATGTGACCTCCTATATACCTCCGACATATAAAGAGCAGTTGAATAAAAACCAACTCACCACAGTTAATTTCCTCTTGCAGGAGAGATTACTGAGGAAAAAGAGACAGCATTTGACCAACAGGCTCATGACTTCAGAATAATTTGATACACTGGGAAATGCACGCATTCACTTTGCTGAGAGTTAGTTGAAAAAATGGCTAACAGTCAAATCTGAATCGTTAATATGGAGCTATAGCTAGCAATCGACAATGTTGAATCAATCGTTACTATAAAACATGAAATCGCTCTATTTCTGTGTGTTTTTTGCTTTGTCTAATAGCACCTACTAATATTTCACTCAGTACTTTGCCCTCATACATCATAAAAGCCACTCAGTGGACCCAGTGGAGGGAAGGGTGAAGGAAGGAGAGCTCCAGTGGTGTGTCTTGTTTGAGTGGCTGGTTTTGGGAGCAGAGTGGATTTTGCCAGTGATATGGTAACAAGGGAGTTTCTGTTGTGGTTTTGGTTGCTACTAGTGTGCAGGGATTGTATTGGTTGATTGTATTTCTTTCTCCCCTTTTGGGCTTGATATAATGGTGTTGCCACCACTTGCCCTCTCATGATAACAACATAGCAGGAGCCTATCTACACATTCCACTTCCTGTTATTGTCAAAAACTAGTAGCAATTCACCAAGATGGTGTTCTTGAGATATTTCTCGCTAAATAACCACAAGAATTACTTATAGCTACTTCCTGAAAAAAAATCCAAAGCAATTTATTTTACTTTTTGCAAATAGAGTGTAAATAAAACAAAAGTAGTGTCCATTATTTTTTGTTACAGTGAAGCTAATTTTGCCCATAAAATTTAAGCTTATCCTGATCAAACAGGAGACTTTTCCAAATAATGACTACAACAGATGTTATGAATGTGTTTTGGTGGTTCAAAGTGACTGCTGATGATGTGTGAAATCAACACGGTGAATATTATAAAGTGGCTTTTGGTCTTCTTAATACAGAGGTATGTATTATTTCTTTAAAAACGTGTTTAAAAGTTCCAAAATTAAGCTATATGTACTATCTCAACCTCTTCTATTTAAAACACAATTAGTAGTGCTCCCTGTATTCCTGTCATTTCTGGGCTATTGCTCTATAGAGCCCCATTCATTCAGGATCTTCTGAGGGTGGGAATCTCGCATACATTGAAATTCTTTATCTGTGTGGTAGCATTAAATCAACTCCTGGCAAAAAAGCGAAATGATATAAAGAATTGATTGTGTAACTATAGCAGTTTTGAGTTTGCAGTCAAATGATACGTACCCATACCAGCATTACTTCCAGGACAGGGAACTGAGAAAATACCAAAAATGTAAAAGTAACTGTTAGAACCGACTGACATTACCCACACAAATTCAGATCATATCAGACTACATGCACTCCTACTATTTTTGCGCTCACCTGAGTATGTCCTGGGCTGGCAGAAGGTGACTTTGTTCCCATACTTTTCCAATGGTGCTGCCACTACTGTGTAGACATCCCCACATGTTTCCTCCTGGATGTCACAGTACATGCTACCTGCAGCTGCCATACAGGTGTAATTGGCTCCTGTCCCGTACAGCTCAACTGTGTGAATGTAGATCTGAGGGCCAAACGAACGCCAGTACACCCTGAGGGTGTTGTTGGTCCTGCGATAGAGCTTGACGCCCGTTGGACAGCAGGCACCTGTAAAAGAGTGAGTGTTGGGTATTGCTAATAATGTGCAGATTTCTACATTTTTACTTAACTGGATGTATAGTATTTGACATAAAGGATCCTCACTGGAAGAGAATCCATTATATTTGCACTCTGACTTGTGTCCTGTGCTGCTGACTGCTTCCAGGTTGACACTGTAGTTGGTTCCACAGGTGATGCATCCCATCAGACAGTGAGTGTCCAGAGTGTGGCATTTTGCTTGTCCACGTTGTGATGTCAGGGCGGTAATGTATAAGCGAGCTCCACTGCCAGGTGACCAGGTCACATTGGTCATAGCTTGGGTGACCTGGGTCACATTCACAGACATGGGGCAGCAAGGACCTTAATGGGAAGAAGAATGCAGAACAATATTCAGTATGGGAGCATTTTTGACATCCTAGAGTCCACTTAGCAGATCAATCATAAATTTTGTTGTGCGGTTTCCATCATACTGTCGTACCTGTTTCCAAAGGTTTACTGAACCCTGGCAGACTTTTCCCCACAGCTGTGCTGGCCAGCGCTGTAACCTCATAGACCGAGCCGCAGGGCAGCTGCGTGAGCACACAGGAGCCATTTCTCGACTGGCAGATTTGCCTGTCATAGCGTCCAGTGGCAGTGATGGTATAATCCGTGTTGGGGGTGTTGGGTGTGGTGAAGATGATACTGTATGTGGAGCTGTTGGTCTGTGTTATATTCAGGATCTCTGGAGTGCAGGGAGCTGCAGCAGGAGAGACAGAAAACAGAGGCTGTCAGGCTGGAGCTCTTTTCACATTTGCAGTGAAAATGTGAAGTTAGCAGCTGTGCCAGATTATCTTAACTTAGCATAAAGATGAGAAACAGGAAAAAAAAAACTAGCCTCCCAGCACTTAGAATTGGATGTTGGACATGATGGAAATGATCACTCTTCATAGTTGCAAACTCCATCAGTACCTGTCTCATGTGTGAGTGGTTTGCAGGTGTAGTTGCATCCTCGTAAATCGCTGCAAGGAGTCACGGTCACAGAATACGCCGTGTTGCAGTTCAAATCTGAGAGCACACACACCGGAGCTGTGTCATTGCAGTGGATGATGTTTTTAGTCTCTGCTGCTGTTGTCTCATACAGTTCGACTCCTTTGACTGGTGACCACATAATTTCCAGGGTCTCCGTGGAAACCAGGTTTATGGTAACATCCTGTGGGCAACAAGGAACTGGGGAGAAACAGAAAAAAAAGCTAGTTGATAAAATCTGGACAAATAACCACACACAGCCAATTGTAATTTTCGCTTATTATCACAACACTGATCATAAACCTGCAGTATCTTTAAACTTGGGTTAAACAACTCGTAGCAAATAAATTCACTGAGCTGGAGAAGCCACAGGTGTAACTCCAGACATGATGGCTCAGCGCCATATGCCCCAGAAAGCTTACCGGTATTTCAGTATTGTGAAAGGGTGGCACGCCTACAATTTATACAGTTTGAATTACATTTGGGCTTTTCCTGTCATGACAACTCAGTATCTATCCTGAAAAGGCCCTTTTTTTTTCTCAGCACTATTTTGCCAATTTCACGAAAGTTCACATATGTAAGATTTTACCTCTAGTCTCAAAAACCAACACAGTTACAGACTATGGTGTCAGGAACAAACTCAAGACAAACCAAAACAGGCAGGCGCTGTACATCCACAAACAGATATTGTGGTTTGCTTTGGAAAGTAGTTGGCAGTGATGTAAAGCACACAGTATACATGTGGGCTTAAACCTCTGGCCTGCTGGATGTTTTGGGTAGCGTTGAGTTGGAGCAGACTGTATTTATGATGAGGATGCTAAGTGTCTATGCACGGATGCTTCTGTGTGATGGTCCTACTGGTGGTGTAGTTGCGGACATGCCCGAAAGGGCTGGAGCCGGCCTGGTTGTAGGGGAATACGGTGGTGAGGTAGGTGTAGCCACACATGCAGGAAAATGGGCAGGTGCTGTCACTGGTGTTACAGAACATCTCAATTCCATCATCCCGCTTTATGAACGCCATGTAGTACTCCACCAGAGGCACTTTGTCCCACTTCACCGAGCAGTTACCCGCTTTGGGCTCCTCCACCCAGATGTTCTCTGGCGGACATGGGTCTGTCAGACAGAGACATTGTTTCACAAACAACAATGAAAGACTTGACTTGTAAAAGAACCTGTGTGATGATTTTTGAAATGTGCTTTTTGGCTTTCTTTTAGAGAACTGGATGAGAAAATGGAAACCACTCTCGTCTTCTAATATGATATCTGCAAAAAGTGTGTAGCTGCTTAGCTTAATGACTAAAAAACAGCTAAACTGATTCTTTTTGGATAAATCCACAGGTCAGCTGATCACAGCCTCTACACAGAATCTACTGGAGCACACAACTGAAGTGATTTTTTCCCCCCACATTGTACCTCTACAGGTGATCTTAGGGTTCCCCCGCACGCCAAATCCCGCGTTAACCCATGACCGTACACATTTTTCTGTTTAGATGTGGAGGAAAAGTCACCCATCTACATTATCAACAGCACATAGAGGCAGTTTCTTTTTTTTTTTTTTCTCTGCTTGTGTGTTATATAACAGACGTTCAAGCTGAGCTCATTCATTACAGTTTCAGTCTAGGTTGAAATAAAGTTTACTGTTTTATTACTGTATTAATGTGACATAAGGTTCAGTTAACTTTGCACAAAAATAGCTGGTAGAAATATTCTCCAAAGAGCTACTTTTCCCTTTTATGCTTTGAGTACTTTTTCACTTTTATTGGAGAAAAGAATTTGAATCAGTACTTCAACTTTTACCTGAGTATTATTTTAACACACATGTACTTTTGCCACCTCTGGTGAAATAGATTATTACATTGTTCTATAAGGATGCAGACCCCCCACCCCGCATCTGTGCATATTTTTGTTTCTCTGTGTCTGGCTTTGATTTGTTTATTCGCTGTGACCCCTGATTTGTGTAGCCCTTGTGTGGACCTATAAGAGAAAAAAATCTGCCAGACCATATTGTTACAGTTATACATACCGTATTATCATTGTGTGGAATATTACAACTCATTATACATCAACAGAACCTTCAGAACCCTAATTATAATAATATGTATGAAGGTAAGTCATAGTAACTACATAAGGTAGCTAAAGAGTGCACTAACCCACAGAGAAACTGAAAACCATTTTCTGTATCTACATATTATGTTGGATACAGAAACTCTATAGCTGTACATGCTAATGCACACGATAAAGCGCATGGAGCATGTGTTGTTGTTAGTCCTTTCAACGTGATTTTTGTGGACCCGTTAGAGGACGGATACAGCACTCTGGGATACGTCGAATGCATCATATGTAAGTGTAAATCCTCTGGTTTTTTATATGCAAGAAAATTTATTTCTCTATCATATGTGGTTTCAATTTTACCGGCATTTAAAAGCAGTCGGCAGTCGGGAGCGCCGGCGCTCCGGTAGGTCACATGGTAAACTTTAGTTCTCTGATGAATGGGAGTTTAGTTTTCCCTAAGTGTTCCTCCCTCTTGTGTTGAGTCTTTTTGTAATAAGTTCAATATGTTACTGTCCTTCCTGTCTTCCTTCCTGTGTATTTTGCTAGTCCTTCGTCTCGTGTGCTTCATGTTAAGTTTTGCTTCCCACTGTATTGTCTTTGGTAATTATTCCCAGCTTTTTCTCCACGTGTTCCCGATACTTTTGTTATCCTGTGTTTGTATTCTCCTTGTAATTCCTCAGCAGTTTGTAAGTCCAGCAATAAAGCTGTGTTTTTGAGTTCATGCCTGTCTTCTGTGTCTGGAATTAGGTCCACATCTTGCCTGCCACACTGCCGTAGCAGGCTGGCAATAACATCATTCACCCATAGATACGAGGCTGCTATACATTTTCTTATCTAATTCTCAGAAAGAAAGCATCAACAATTACTTCCCTTAATGTATAAAAGAATATATATTATGTGATATACCCACATGTTATGTAGTAAGCTGGTTCTGAGGGGCTGCTGGGTCCAGCGTTGTTAAAGGCTATGACATAGACTGAGTGGTTTTGCCCACACTCCACAGGATTAATGTAACAGTAATTATTTCCCGTGGAACAGTTTTGGCCATTAGAGGTCCAGGTTAAGTAGAGATTAGCACCCGTCACTGAAGACCAGAATACAGCAATCCCAAGAGATCGCCCTGGAGTTACCTCGACATGGGTCACATCTGGGCTCTGAGGACCTGGAAATGAAACCAGAATGAAATTGAGCAGTCATGATTGGTCCCTTGGTACAGGTTCAAATGTTTATCAGCCTAATTTCTGGTATTCTTTCTTACGTGTGATTTGGCAGACTGTGATGTCATCACCAGTGCGACCCTCAGAGTCCCAGGCCATGATCTTGATACAGTATGTAGTTCCTGGTTCAAGGTTATCGAACCTCATCATGGTGTTAGTAGTATTCAGCGTGACACGGGTGCTGGAGTCCTCTCGGATGATGACCAGCGTGTAGAGGACGGAGTACTTCACTGGGTCCCAGTTTACAAGGATGGTGCCATTGCTTGGGGAGGATGTGTTTAAGTTGGGCGCCATTACAACTGCCGACAAGATCAGGTGGAGAATGAAGAATTAATGGGCTTAATGGGATTAGTGGGATAAATGAGAATTAAAAAAAACAAAAGAACAAATAAATCTTACTTCTCTGCTCCGATTACCAATTTCTTGTATAAGGTGCGAAATGGAAACAATTTTCCTCTGATCCTGTTACATTCAGTTACCCCTCAGGATGGGAGACAACCTAGTTCTCATGGTTTCTCTTTTCACTTATGAAACCAGTACAGAACGGAGAGTGGATACAGTTTCCACTCATGTGTGTTGGGTGCAAAGACTAGAGCATCCATGACAATGGGCAGTGAAATGTCAAACCACTATTGCCAGTGGATTGAGATAAGAAGTTATTGTTCTACAGGAGGAACAGAATGGCTGCGCTTCACTATTTATAGGCTGATTACCATCTTGATGGTAAAGTGGAACTAGAAGGTCATCATTTAGTAAGTGTGTTGTCAACCACCTCTGACTTGCACCTTAAGATTCAGCTGATTCTTTTGTAATGAAAGTATCCAAAATTTTACCTTCATATTATTAAAATACCATCAGAGTGCATAGGGTGACCATTTATAAATTTCATGGGTTAAAATGATTAACCTATCTTTAGAAGTGCAATTAAATCTAGAAGAATCAATGGACGACACAAGATGACAAATGAACACACAGAGCTAAATAAAAGTGTTGCAGCAATTCAATGTTCTTGTCTAAAAATTCCCCTCTGAAATTTAGTGACATGAAAAAAAAGGGACATGTCATCTTATGCCAAGAGAAACCTGTCACAAGCTTAAACAGGCAGTGAAGCAACAAAATGCAAAGAGATCAGTGTGGCCGCTGATCCCGAGACCCTCCGTGATTGTGCGTGCTCAGGCTGGAAGGATTTTGAAAAACCTTAATGTGAATTGTTTAACTATTATTCACTAGGACAGTGGTTCCCAAAGCCAAGAGTTATGTGGCCCACTTAAAAACCCAAACATCCCATGCCTGATATCAACATAAAAACAAGACCTTTCAGATGTTTTGAACAGTCACCTATCCTTGAAAGATTTCCCAAATAGCACTTTTTCTTCTTATCTTCAGACAAAGGGCAAAGCATCCAGGGTACCAATGTTTGTATCTGTTATTCTGTCATAAACCTAAAAATGGTGCATTTTGGCTATTGAAAATTTAATATTGTCCATGATACTTGATGCTCTAAAAACATTAGCTATGGCTACATCTTTTACTTATGAGCCTCATAAATGCATAAAGTTACTGTACAAAAAAAAAAAAAAATCAGCTGGTTCTGAGGGGGTCTGGTGTGAACTATTTCATATTTGGCTTATTTTATTTGGAATGATCCATTTTTTCCCCCCATTTAGCAAATAATCAAGCTACAGTATGGAGAGTTTTTGTCGTACCTGTCCTGGCCTCTGTGGGGTACGAGGGCTGGCTTCTCCCCCCTGAGTTGACGGACATGACGCTCATAATGTAGTCTGTGTAGGGCTGGAGCTCCACCATAGTACCGGGGGAGCTGCTCACAGTGGTCTCCTTGAAGAAATCACCTGTTTTTGATTCTGCCCTTAGGATGTAGCTGGTTGCCCCAGATACTTCTGTGAACTCAACAGTGATGCTGTCGCTGTGTTTGGAGTAGGCCTGCCCAATGCTGGGTACATCAGGAGCTGACGAGCAGATGGCAGACATCAGTCAGATAGATTCTAGAATAAAAGCTTGTCTTTTTATAAGAGAAGTTCATTTATCCTGGCTATTTGAGATTAGTACAATTAAATGCAATTTTATTTATTTAGTGCAAAATTATTTTACAGCATAGCATAATAAAGTCACTCTTGCGTAAAGTATAAGCAGCAGGATGCAGTATGATGTACAGAAAAGGCAGAATGTAATGTATTCGTATGAGGACATGGAGTCTCAGGAGGATAGAAATCAAATAATTTGTCTATGAAAATATGGAAAATGTGCAAAACTGTTTGAAGTAGCCCAAAGATTTGCCTGCAAATGTTTTACTAACATTCCTATTAATATTTTTCTGTATAAAAAGAGAAAAGCGGTAGAGGAGATTTAACAAGAGAATTTATCGCAACCATCTATAATGAATCACATCGCTCCTTTACAGTCTTTTCTGATGTTACAGACCTGTCGTTTCCTCTGTCTTTGCACTGCTGAGCACTCTGAGATTATTGTCCATAGCTTCTAACTGCATGGTGTACACTGTGTTTGGTGACAGGGAGTTAACTGAGCCCATCACCGTGTTGCCACTGAACTGAGCAAAGACGGGTTGTTCCGGGGAGTTCTTGGGGGTTGCTGTGATCTTGTAGGAACTGGCACCAGTGTGGCCGCTCCACTGCACGGTCATACTCTTTGATGTCACCGTGAACACTGACAAGCTGATGTCTGAAGGAGATAAATGTTCTGTAATTATGTTTAGGTAAAAAAAAAAATTAGATATGTATAATATAAAATATCTGATCCCAAACTAAAGTACGTGTTTAAATTTTATCGTAAAGTATCTTAAGGCAGCTAAGAAAAAAGCTCTTTTACCATTTTGAGCCGTGCAAATCTGAAAGAGAAAAAAGTTAGTTTAATGAATAAAACAAGGAAATATCTTGTTTCCAAAAGTCAGGAACTGCAGAAAATTTAAGACAAGGACATCATTCCAAGGGTAGTAAGCTACTGGTATTCCACATTATATCCTGAGGCAAATTATGCTCTGTATCATATTCTCAGAGCATGAGAGGCAGCAGGCTGCACATTACCTTCACTCAACACAGATTTCAGGACTGGTCAGTGCAGGTATTTCTTTCAGGTAGGAATGAATTTGTCTATTGAGGTAAGGTTGGGCATGCCACACGCACTTGTTGAAAGCAGTCATATTCAAAAGGGCCTGTGTTCATATATCTCAAAAGTCCTCTACAAACTCCCCTCTCTGTCTGGATTTATAAAACATGCAGAATATTAAAGCCTTTTACCTTCTATAGGAAAACATGGCAGCTATTCTGCACTGTAAATTACTCTAGTTTAAATTAATATTGACTGGGAAAATGAGAATCTCTTACCCCAGTGAAGGCCAATAAAAACAAAAGTTTCAGCATCTTTAACTGTGTTGTTCTCATCCCCACAGTGTTTTTCTGCTGTCCACTGCCTGGAGGTGAGATGCGTGTTGCAGTTTCTCAAACAGACTTCAGGGAAGCAACTCAGGCTTAGTTTTTTCCCCACTTTTCTCACTCTCTCTCTCTTTCCCTTCCTCTCTCTCACATGAAATGACAGGTGTGTTATTGTTTCAGCAAATACCAAAGAGCCCACAGGCTGTAACTCCTCCCCTCAGGGGTGTCTGTCTTTTGCCTATCAGACCAGGACGAGGGCCCTCACCTTTGTTAGATGAGGATGTTGGCAACAACCTTTTTAAAACAAATGAATGAAAATAAAATGAAGTCTTTATGCCTTCAATAAAAAAACAGGATACTTTTCTGTAATACTGAAGGGGTTACCTATCCCTGTGAGGACGAAAGAAGGTTACAGTGTATCATATTCCAACGAGGTGTGGCGCACTCTTTTGTGAGAACTGACCTCAAACTTTATTTTAGGACAACACATCTTATCATTGATTCAGACTATTGTAAGCACATTAATTGCACAATTGAATGCAGCTTCTGATATGATTTGCATCCACATTTTCCTTTTCTTTTTTTTTAAAAATTAATTTGAATCAAAATGCTTTTGTTAAACTTTAATAATCAAAACACAGCTGCCATTCTCGATGTCAAAACACACTTCCCTCTACTCCTTTCTGGGATGATTGTCCTGTGGGAACACACTCTTGTGTACAAGTTTCAGCTGTCTAGCTGTTGAGTTAAGGTGAAGAATGATGGGGGAAATAAATATTTGATGCACAATTTTTTAAGTTTGCTCATTTACAAATTCACCAGGTTTGCACAAATCTCAGTAGGGACGTTGGCCCACTCCTCTTTACAGAAACCCTAAATTCTTTAGGTTTCTTGGCCGACACTTGCCAACTCAAAGGTTCAGCTGCCTCCACAGCTTTTCTATAGCATTGAGGTCTGGAGACTGGCTAGGACACTCCATGACCTTAATGCGCTTCTTCTTTAGCCACTCCTTTGTGGCCTTGGTGGTATGTTTTGGGTAACCATCATGCTGAAAGACCCATCCACGACTCATCAACTAATGTGTTCTGGCTGAGGGAAGGAGTTTCTTGTCCAAGATATTACACTACATCCATGTGGTGAAGTTATCCTGTATGGTAAATTGACTAGTTCTTATAGAGTGCTTTTCTACTCTGACTGAACACTCAAAGCGCTTATACAACACATTTACATTTACCTTATTCACACCCATTCATACAAGCACTTCCATGTGTAACTAAGCTAAGTGCTTTAATTAGCTAACATTCAGACACATTCATACTCCAACGCTTGCGTCAGAGAGCAACTTGGGGTTAAGTATCTGGCCCAAGGATACACTGGCATGCAGCCCGGAGTAGCCAGGAATCTAACCACCAACCACCAATCAGTGGGTGACCTGCTCTATCTCCTGAGCTGCAGCCACCCCGCAGCACAAAAACGAAAAGAGCCAAAAAGCTCAATTTTGGTTTCATCTGACCACAGCACTGTCTCCCAAGCCTCCTCTGAATCATTTGGATGGCAAACTTAAAACTGGACTGTGCGTGTGCCTTCTTGAGCAGGATGACCTCACGGGTGCTGCAAGATGTAGTTTTGGGCGGACCCAATTCAGTTCAGTTCAGTTCAATTCAGTCTTATTTATCTAGTCAAATCACAAAAAACACTCGCCTCAAGGTGCTTTATATTGTCAAAACAGTGGTGGTGACAGTGGGAAGGAAAAACTCCATTTTACTCTGTACTCTGTGTTTAATCATTCTCTGTGTCTCTTCCACAGCATGTTTTTTGTCCTCTCTCTCTCCCCTCAGCCCCAACCGGCCTCAGCAGATGACTGCCCCTCCCTGAGCCTGGTTCTGC
>VUQJ01044276.1:19569-38100 GCA_015108635.1 Andinoacara biseriatus
ATAACAGTCTTTCGATTTTTAGCTATATTTTAATTGTACTCTTACCGTTGGGAATCTGATTACTATGATTTCATGTCTCACCAAATGTGAGATTCTAAGGATGTCAGAGTTAGGTGTGCAGCCAATCTAGATTAAAATGGATCGACATGCATGCTGTAAAATATGTTCATGGTTCCTGGATGACTGCTGTTACTAGTGCCACGATGAGATTAACATTTCTGGTTTTCAGTAAAAATGTCTCCACAACTACTGAAAAATCACGCACACATACCCAGAGAATAACAACTAATGATTCTGGCGATCCTATTGAGTCATAATTTTCAGTTATACAGTTGAATAGCTGTAAGAAGCAGTCAAAAGGAGCACAAGTAGATGTCTGTAAAGGGGATATCAGCCAAATTCAAATCAGATTCTGCTTTTTATGGGCAGAGGATTAAAAACAATATAGGATCAGCTGCAAAGAGCCTTCATGCAGAATTAAAGACCAGTCAGTGACCCCATGGTAACCAACTTCCTTGTGATTGCTTTGGCCACTAACAGATTGCAACAACCGCCTGTAGTTTATATGGAAGACAGCCCCTTCTCTTCCATACAATCCTGGCAACCACCAGTCACGAGCAACGTTTGGTTGCCAGAGGGTCACAGAGTGGTCTCTAGGCCTGTGTGAAACTTCCACAGCCCTAAATATTAAAAAATTAGGTGGATGGATGGAAATGTTTGAATGGTAAACAGACTAGTTCTTATATAGCACCTTTCTACTCTAATGGAGCACTCAAAGTGTTTATACAACACATTTGCATTCACACAAGCACTTCCATGTGTGATCTTTGGGGTTCAGTATCTTGCCCAAGGATACTTTGGCACGGAGCCCGGAGCAGCCAGGAATTGAACTACCAACCTTCTGATTAGGTAGGTGACCCGCTCTACCTCCTAAGCCACAGCCACCCCTAAAAATGGATTCTTCTAGAAATGAACGCCACATAAATTTTCTCAAGAGGTCTTACAAGAAGCACTAAGCTTAACCTAAGGCAAAGAAAAAAACAGGTTCAGACAGGTTGGCCTTCAGCCATATCTCACTGTGACTTATTAGTGACCTTTAACAGAAATCTATTACCAGATCACACTGTACTGCTCTTGTTACTTCTTCTAACACATACTGTCCTGTTGAATTCAGTGCTTCTTTGGTCAGGAATAATTAGATTTCTGTTACATTACCTAAATAAGGCGTAATCACTTTTGCGGCTCGTTTCCTCCTTGTTCTCCTGAAAGATGAATTTAAAGTTAATTCTCTGAGGTCTTAGTCATCACAGGTGACAACCCTAAGCCTAAACCTATGCTAACTTTATATTTTGAAGAAAGGCAAAAAAGACCATTTAAAAAAAAAATGCGTATCAGTTAGAAAAATTATTTTTGTTGCTCCCTGATGGCTAAGCCATGGGAGAGCAATGTAGTAAAAACAAAAATTATATATTCTGATTGCCTAGGATTAGAGTTTGGATTGGATTTGGAGTCATCACCTCAGAAGGTTAATATAGTGGCTATAAAATATTACAAGCCCAAATGCTTCTAAAGTTATGAGTTCTGCTGAAGTTGTATGAACACTATCTCTTCACACTGACTAACCCCAAAAAGTCCTCCCTGATCTACCAAGGACTTTGGCAATCAAGTAAAGGTAACTCAGAAGAACTATAGTGCAAGGAGCCTGGATTCACAGTTTTTATTCCTACCAATCCGCCGTCCATCTGTAATGTTTAGACCAAAGGCTTAAAGCTTAAAGGGACTCACAGGGAGAAAACAAATGGCTGACAATCCTTCGCTGGAGAGTTCTTGCAAAGTTCTTATAATCGACTTCTGTAGTTGTTATGTGCACACATTTGTTTGTAGGTGTGACTGTGCTTTTAATGTCTCAAAGACAAGAACAAGGACTTTGATGGACTTCTGTTCTCTTGATATTGCATCTTACCGATGAATCTCTTTCACTTAATTGAATTGCTTTCAAGCAGACCATTTTGTCTGTACAGACAATTTTTCACTGTAAGGAGAGAGCAGTGAAATTACAGAAGCTATTAAACAGGATGGCTTTTTCGTCCAGAAGACATTTTGTTACCTCATAAATTAATTACAATTACGGGCTACTAAAAGAATAGATCTTAAAGAGGTTTCACATTACTGGAGCTGTCAAACACTTGGCATGCCTTGACTGGATGTCCTCAACATGTCCATGCATTACAGAGAGATTCACCTTTTACTGTCAGTGAAGGACATGTGAAACAGAGACATAAGCAGCATCACAATGCAGCCAAACAGCCTTGTAGTTCATTACCATTTGTCCTCATTAGCTTACTGTCATTTATTAGTTATGGGCAGTTGAAGCAGAAAAGGCTGAATCACGTCATTCAATCTTGATGGATTTCAGTATGTTCAGGAGTGAAGATGTCCTTAAGTATGCTGCATATAGAGTATGCTGTTCAAAAGCATCATTTAGCCAAATGCTAATGCACACCAACACACACGCGCACAATTATTCAGCCCCATCCACAACCAAGCAAGAGCTCTTGGCTTTGTTCCACTGGCCTAAGTGATTGACTATTGATTGCTTGAAATGTAATCTACTTACCTGCTGTCTGTCCTGCTGACAGCAGACAGTATAGTAACAAAGCTGTATCCTTTAAAGATGACCCAGCTGGTAAAATAGTAGACACTACTTGGAACTGGAGAAAGCCAAGGGTGATGGTTTACTTAGCTTTCTTAAACAAGGATGGGCGTACAGTAGCGAGGTATGATGACACCGTGGGTGTATTAACACCAGGGCTGCAGCGCTGCTGCTAGGGTACCAATTGACTGCATTCGGTACTCCTCCAAATTTTCAATTCAGCAATCCAAAAGCAAAGCAACCAAAAGCAGGAAGCTATCCTCTACCCCCTGGTTTTATCACAGGCATGATTAAGAGAGAAAGATTACTTAAAGAGTCCTGAACAGACATGTTTAGGAGAATTCTGTAATGGCAAAGAGGCTGAATGTCCCACCTATGATCCCAGAAGAGCCAGTCAACCTCCAAACCAAGAAACATGTAAGTCGGTGCAACAATTACTTTGTTGCACCAACAACACACGATTTAAAGTTTATGTCAACTATGTTGTGGTGTTACTGTAGTAAAATTGTATGCGCTTATATTTTTCCTTGGTTTACTTTCCATAACATCCACTACCATTGCATTTTTTCTGGGGGGTTTTCAGTAGGATAAGCTAGACATGATCTTGTCAGCACTCCAGATTGAATCGTAATGCCTTGTTACTTTGCACCTGGGTACTAAAGATAGATTCATGAAAATGAAAGTTTTCACTGGACTCTGTGTGATTCTGTGAAAAGATAAGTACATACTATTTCAAATTGAATTAAAAAGTGCTACTAATCAAATACCCTTGATGAATTGATCTTCAGCAAGTGTGACCTCATCTATAGAAGTGGACGATTTTGCTGTTTGCTGATCTGAAGCATTGAGATGCATGATAACACAATCCCACAATCTTCCGAGGAGAGTGGACATTCCAGGAAATTCATCCCAAGGTCAGACCGTGCAAAAGACTGAACAAATATGGCTTGTAATTGGAAGGATTACAAAGAGAAAGCCTCTTCTGAGCATGGTAGCACAACTTGGGTTTGCAAAGCTGCATCTGAACAAACCACAAGGTCTGGAATAATGGACATATGAGACCAAAGCAGAAATTAATGTTTGGTGAAAAACAAACAGCTCATACCAACTGTCAAGCATGGTTGTGGAGGGATGATGATTTGGGTTTGTTTTTCAGCCGCTGGACCTGGGCACCTTGCAGTCATTGAGTCAACCATGAACTCCTCTGTATAAAAAAATCTAAAGAGTCAAATGTGAGGCCATCTGCTCCTCAGCTAAAGCTTGGCTTAAACTGAGTATTGCAACAGGACAGTGATCCCAAGCACAGCAGAATGTCTGAAAAAGAAAAGAATTGAGATGTTGCAACTGCCCTGTCAAAGTTCAGAGCTCAACGTCTTTGAAAGCTGTGGTGGGACTTAAGAGATCTGTGCATAAATGAATGCCCACAAACCTCAATAAGTTGAAGCAATGGAATGATGAATGATGTGAGAGACTGATAAAGTTGTTTAAAAAATCATGACTTCCAGTTATTACTGCTAAAGTTGGTACTTTCTTCTTTTTCACTTTTTTCAATTTCATTTTTTTAAAGATTTTTTTTAAATGACATAAACTTACTCCTATGCCTGCAGTTTTTATGATCTGGTGGTGATTAAAAATGAAGTAGTGTCTCTCTCTCTTCTCCATTCATTTAGTTAGAGGCTTCATAACTTCCCAAATAACAGAGTGGAGGTGATACCAAGACGGCTGCCTAGTCATGAGACTTTGGATTTATAGAGCAGTGTTCTTCCAGATGAGGAGTGCTTCCATTAAAGTTTTCCTCTTCATTTCCATTTTCCACAAAAATAAAAATAGCCACACATTTGCCACACCCTGCTGCACAACCTGCCAGTAGCAGTCCCAGGCTTCCTGTGTTGTGCACAAATACATTTCTATGTGCCGTGTTTCAATGTGATAATTCAAACACGTTCCTGTTGAACTGCAACAGTAAGGCATCCATATACACAATAGTGTGTTTAGTTCACCGCTGATAATGAAATGTCTCCTCACATCTTTGACGCTGTGAAAAAAGAAAGCACATTGACCTGGTATATGTGATAGCAATGTTGTTCCCTTCTCCTATGCAGCTAGCGGCCCTGGGGCCTTTGATCACACCCATGGCAGTTGAGTCTGGGCCTCAGCTGTGGGAAAAAGCAGCAGGGCTTAACAGGACAGAGCCCAGTAGATAGCAGGTGCTGGAGCCATGACCTTCCCATCCGAGGCCAGCATTCCTGTCTGTCAGACCCCCCCCTCGGATCCATGCATGCAGTGTCTCCAGCCACACCATCTGGAGTTGTTTGTCCTGCTGCACTGTGTTCAAATGGAAGAGTGTCCAAAACGCTTCAAGCACTCATCGCACACACTACAGTACCACAACTCTTTTGATTAAGATAAACCTTTACAGTGCTACTGTGTGTTATTCATCACTATGCTAATCCTCACACCTCTCACTTGGAGAATAGGCACACAAACAGAGCTATGGCAGGGCCACAGGACCACGGCAAGGGGTTTAAACTTAAAGGGGAGGCAGGTTGTTAAGTTGAACGCACAGCAGAAAACCCTCTGACGAATTCCAGCATGAGTTCTCGACCTGAGAATTGTTGGTATCTTATCACGGGTGTATCTTTGCACAGCTTTGTTTTGTCATAGCTTGTGAGATATTGTATTGCTGATAAAACACAGCAATGGCTTCTTTCACTGTCAGGAGGTTCCTAGAGAAATCTGATCCTCGTCCTCTCCACACCTCTTATCTTAAGTAGCCTGTGAGCTCCTAGTCTCACCAAGTCGGTGTACTGGGAATCATGCTATCACTTGTCCAGTCAAATGTCTCCCTGCAAGTCAGGGAGACTAATTTTATCAACTTAACTATTAAAGGTAACATAAAGGATTACACTGCAATGGAGTGCAAAGGTTGGGATACACTAAATACACAATATTTAAAATGATAAAGAAGAATTCAAGCTGTTTCAGTTGTAGCTATTAGTAAATTATCTCTCGACAGCAAATCTGGATAATTTTTGTGTGCCAAAAATGGTGAACTTTGACCTTTGTGCTCCAATCAATCTTTGTGGTGATCTTTGAGGGTACAGAGATGCTAAAATAGATGATGCTCAGTGGCTATGATGTACTATTCCTTATAATAAACCTTCTCCTAAATATGGAGATGGTTAGATGTGAGACAGGAATTAATATTAAAAACATCTCTGTATTCATTAGTGTTGCTAAAGGGCTGATGAGCCAAGTTAACTAAGAGTTGTACTCCCTCTCTGGACTCTGCAATGGCTGGTACTGTACAGCCTTCTCAGAGTTATTACTGTATGAAGGGGTAATCCATCCATATAAGTCAAAACTGTTTTATGTTCCAGGCTTTAAATATTCTTTTTAGTGCCGTAAGGTTTGCACTTTAATATGAGAGTCTATGGGGATTGCATCACTTTTGGAACCATCCTCCAGTGGCATCTAGAGGAACTGCAGTTTCTTGCCCTTGGGAACAACTGGCTACATGGGCTACTCTTGTTTGTGTTTGTGCACTTGATTGTTTAGCTTAGCAACTTCCAAGGCCAACACAGAAGTCATAAAGACAAAGAACATATTTGCAGTCAGTGTTGTAAACAACAAAAACGGTCCCCTGCAGCCCGGTCAGCTGAAATCTGCTGTCTCCATTCTCTTTTCAAACCAACGTTTCAGCCGGTCAGCATTCTACCTACACATTGCATCATCACTGTCATGCCACACACAAGTATGTTTGCACCCAAAATCCTTCACTATGCATAGCCAAAGACCTAATGTAGAAGGCAACAAATGTGATAATGTGAATTCCACATGACCTGCTATCGGAGCCAGCTTCTGAACTACAGTTTGTGGCACTTCTGCTTTGGCTTCATTTTTTAGTCCTGGAAGTTGCCTCTTTACATTAACTGGTGCTTTTTACCATGTTTTCCTGCTTTATTACACATGAATTGGAAAACATCAATTGAGATGTTGCACTGAGCAAGCACAGTGGTATCCTGAAACACTGCACATGCATAGGAGAGCTTTTTTAATTTTATTTTATTTTAATTAAGAGAAAATATAATTATTTTTAAGTGTTTTTTGTTATATTTGACTAGTCATTCCATACATAAAAATACAATTATGGTTATTGCTGACTGGCCAATTCCTCCCAGACAACCAAGAAACCACTTTTTCATGTCACCATTCCAGACAAATAAGTCAACCGATGGAGTGGAGGCAATGAAAAGACCTGAACTCATGAGACTTAAGACCTGCAGCCCTAAAACCAAGAAAGATAAATACCAATAAATCTTGCTTTCATTGCCTGGAGGCTTCTTGTCCCTGTGTACATTCACAGTATCCAGTGGATGGCTTCTGTTTCTTTCTGTTTGCATATTGAGTCTACAACAAGCTAGCATGTACGTATGTGCTCACATAATCAGGTCTAAATGTTTCATGTAAAGCAGCCACCTCATGACTGTCGGGTCATCTGCAGATACAGGATCCCTCAGCTTCTTATTTTTCTCTCTCTCCTTGTCACCTTAAGCTCCACAGGTTAGGGCTAATGTAATCACAGACCCCTGCAGACGGGCCAGCACAAGAGACAGAAGCTGGGCCAGACATACAGGTATTCTAAACTGGTTACATTAAACCAAACAGGCCATCTGTCTCCCCCAGTAATTGGACACTGGATTAGACAGAGATGGCTGTGTTTCCCAGCCAAGTGGGCTAGTTACTGTTTATTTGGAATTAATTACCAGGGAGAGTGGAAACCTCAGCGCTTCCTATGAGTGGACCTAGACACTTTCTGATGGGATAAGAGAAAGTAGAGTCCAAGAATAAAACTATGTCAACAAAAATGTTTGGAAAGGTGTTTAACGCTGCTCAAACAAGTATTATTCTTGAATCTCAGACAATGTGGCTGGGGATTTGGAGTAAGGTGGGTCAGAACAAAAGCTCCTTCTCTGATATGGTCACCCTAAACTGAGGCAGCAAATGAATGCACTTCTTCAGAGCTGGTAACGAATATCCTGGTGTAATGCCATCAGCTGTTCTCATGCTGTGGGTGGTTTCCAAGAGCTGAATAAAAGGAGAAGAGTATACATCTCTTAAACCCTGTGAGAACAGGGCATCCGCCCTGGCACCATTACTTATTACATCCTGAGCTTTTACTTCTCACAGGAATCACTGCTGAGGTATAACAATGCCTAACCCTAACCTCTAACCCTAACGCCATGCTGTTAGAATATGTGATTTTTGCCTGTTTAAAATTCTTGTCCCAAGTCATGGTAATCAACAAGAGGGGGGGGGGGGGGGGGGGGGGGGGTTTGGTTAATCAGTTTGAACTGCTTTGGTTTTAATTAAATTAACAACAGGTGCACTAGAGGGGGCAACAACAAGGGAGACAACCCCCAAAACAGGAACATTTTATAGGTGGAGGCCACTCACATTTTTTTGCGTTTGCCTAGGATATGTGTCACTACTGGTTGCATTAGGCCATACCTGAATGCTACAGAGGTTGCACAGGTAGTCCAACACCTCAAGTATGGCACATCAATTTGTGCCATTACCAGAAGGTTTGCTGTATGGGAGACAGGCATTTACTCTAGAAGAGCTGGACAGGGCCTTAATCCATCAGCAGGACCAGTATCTGCTCCTTTGTTCAAGGAGGAACAGCAATACTGTGAATGCTTGCAGGCATTCACAGTAATTACAATAGTCCAGCCTAGAAGTAATAAATGCGTGTATTAGCTTTTAAGCATCACTCTGAGACAGGATGTTTCTAATTTTAGAAATATTGCACGAATGCAAAAAAGCAGTCCCACATATTTGTTTAATATGTACACTAAAGGACATATCCTGCTAAAAAATGACTCTCACAGTGTTACTGGAGGTCAAGTTAATGCCAGCCAGAGTAGGTACAGTATCTGGTTAGACACCATGCTTCTAAGATTTGTGGGGCTGAGCACAATTCAGTTTCATCTAACTTTAGAAGCAGCAAATTTAAATTAAAAGTAAAAAATGTATTTTTTTAATCTAATTTAGCGCAGCAGTGCTCGCGCTGCAGTTCTCGCAGACTCTCCAAACCAAGCTCCCAGGCTGAATTTCAACCCCAGCTCACCCTTGGAGGTCATCCAAGAGATATTGCACAAGAAAGCAGTCCTACATATTTAATATGTGCATTGAAGGTCATATCCTGGTTAAAAAATGAAAAGATTCCTCACAGTGTTACTGGAGGCCAAGGTAATGCTTACCAGTTCATCCAGGCCTTTATGTCTTTAAGACATTCCTCCAGTTTAACTAATTGATGCGTGTCATCTGGCTTCATGGATAGATAAACCTGGGCATCATTTTCATAACAATGAAAATTTATGCAATGTTTTCTAATGATACTGCTTAAGGGACGCATGTATAGTGTAACTAGAATTGGACGTAGCACAGAACCCTGTTGGACTCCATAATTAACCTCAGTGTGTAAAGAAGACGCCCCGTTTACATGAAAACATTTAAATAAATATGATTCAAACCACTGCAGTGCAGTACCTTGAATACCTATGGCATGCTCTGATCTCTATAATCAAATGTTATGGTCAACAGTGTCAAAAGCTGCACTGAGGTCCAACAGGACAGGCACAGAGATGAGTCCACTATCAGAGGCTCTAAGAAGATCATTTGTAACCTTTACTAAGGCTGTTTCTCCACTGTGATGAATTCTGAAACCTGACTGAAACTCTTCAAATAAACAGTTCCTCTGCTGATGATCCGATAGCTGGTTTGTGAGGTAAAAGGAAGGTTGGAGTTTGGCCTATAATTAACTAACACAGCTGGGTCAAGTGATGGCTTTTTAAGTAGTGTTTTAATTACTTCCATCTCTGCCTTTGGTACATAGACAAATAATAAAGACAGATTGATCATTTTTAAGATTGAAGCATCAATTTAGGACGTCTTTGAACAGTCTAGTAGGAATGGGATCTAATAAACACATTGATGGTTTGGAGGAAGTAACTATTGAAGTTAACTCAGAAAGATCAGTTGGATAGAGTCTAAACAAGTACCAGTAATGCTGAAAGCAGAAGATAAGTCTTTGAGATGGTTATGAATGATTTTTTTTCTAATGGTTAAAATGGCTTTCAGGGAATACTGTTAAATCTTCAGTTTCTATGCCATATGTCAGGACAAGATCCAGAGAATGATCAAAGTGGTGGATCCTTTACATTTTGAGAGAAGCCAACAGAATCTAATGATAGTTAATTAAATGCAGTGTTGAGGCTGTCATTTTCAGCATCTATATGGATGTTAAAATCACCAACTATAATTATTTTATCTGAAATGAGCACTAAATAAGATGAAAAAGTCTGAGAAATCAGACAGAAACTCTTAGTAAGAACCAGGTGGATGATAGACAACAACAAATAAAACAGGTTTTTGAATTTTCCAGTTAGGGTGGACAAGGCTAAGTTCAGGTTTTAAAACTTTGTCTGGATCTTTGGTTAATTAATAAGCTGGAGTAGAAGATTGCTGCTACTCCTCCTCCTCGACATATGCTTCGAGCATCCTGATAGTGTGACTCAGGGGTGTTGATTCATATAGATTTCTGTCAGGCAGAATAAACCAATATGCTGATCAATCATTAAATCATTTACTAACAGGGACTTGGAAAAGAGAGACCTAATGTGTAATAAGCCACATTTATAATATATATAATGTTTATAATATAAAGTTAAATGTGGATCAATGCCTCCATTGATTTTTGGTTTGGTTTTTTTTGACGGTCTGGGAGCAGGCACCATCTCTATGGGGATGGGGATTTTGGGGAATGGCAGGAGGACAGAAGCTGCAGAGAGGCGTGTAAGCCTGCAACTGCAGGCATTTCCTAGAGGATGAAGTAAATGATACCACTGTCTGGCCCCCACGCTCGCCTGACCTAAATCCAATCGAGCACCTCTGGGACATTATGTTTCAGTCCAGCCGATGCTGCCAGGTTGGACCTCAGACTGTCCAGGAGCTCAGGGATGCCCTGATCCAGATCTGGGAGGATATTCCCCAGGACACCATCTGTTGTCTCATTGAGAGCATGCCCTGACGTTGTCAGGCACGCTTAAAAGCATGTGGGGGCCACACAAACTACTGAGTACTGTTTCAACTTGCTGCAATGAAATACTTGCAAAATGGACTAGCCTGCCAATTAATTTTTTCCACATTGAAATCTGCTGTGTTTTCAAAGTGTTCCTTTACTTTTTTCTGAGCATCATATTTATTAAACCACATTATTTTAAAACATTTTTAAAAAAAATGTACATAATGAAGTAAATATTTGTAACTCATTCCAATTCCACAAGTTTCCTTCTCTGGTAGTTATGCATCTTTTTTTTTTTTTTAATATTTGCTCATTTAAAATAACCTTTTCTGAGTTCACCCTTGCTCCCTTTAGGGGTCACCACAGCAGATGATCTGCCTCCATCTCATCCCTTCTCACCCTGGCTCGTCTGCACATGTCCAAACTATCCAAACTAACTTTACCTCTGTGTCTCCAAACCGCTCAACATTAGTGAAAGAAACTAAACTAAACTAAAACTGCAAATAATGATGAAAATAACCACGACATCTAAGTGATAACTGGATGTCACAGGGTTAATACACAAAAAGTAAAGTTGCATGCTTTAATATGTTTTGACAAGCATAGCAAAAATGAATGCATTAACAGAGAGTTCTGTTTAAAAGCTGCTCTTTTTATTCATTTATCTACTTAAAAAAATGTTGGTGAAGGGCCGTATCACTGCATTTTTTCACTATGCTAAATTTCAGTTTGCATGCAGTGAAATAAATGTACAAGTGAGACAATGCAATAAATTAGCATATAATTTACATTTGAAAAAAAAATTAGTAACAGTGTACCAACAATAATACTGAATACAAAATATATGCAGCTAATCACATGACGCTTTTCATTTCGCTTGCACTTTAGGTACGTTTAGAAGCAATGTGACATTCAAACATCCAAGTTCACAGCAACGAGTACCAGTTTGAGTTCTCTTTTTTTTCTGAAGCCTCTTAATCCCACAGCCAGTGGACGAGTCAGTCCAAGCAATTTGAATTCAGCTGATTCTGAACGCAGCATCCACTGTCCCTCCCATTAAAATCTGCTCAGCACTGTCATTCTGAAGGTGGCTACGAAAAACGTAGCAGCAGCAAAATTAGAATGTAGGTGTTAACAGCTTTGATGAGATCCTTACACACTCACTTTGATTGCTGTTCTCCCCTTTCACAACCCAAACATCACCTGGGTGAAGTGATCGCTTTTGTTTGGGGTGTGTCCGTTTTGTTGGCCGTACAAGCGACAATACACAGTTGACAATGAACATTCCCAGTGTGAGGTATAAACAGATACAAACTAAACAAATAACATGACCAGCATTAACCAACAGAGTTTTTGACAAGTATATTTTTTATCATATTGTTTGGATCCAGCCTCACGTTTTTCTTTTTAGCACACTGGAAAGGGTTTGAATGGAAGCACCCGCTTGATAGCACCAGAAGCCCGGGAAGGCCATAACCCTCGAAGCATAGCAGGAGGAAAGGAAGAGGTAAACTTAGTATTTCATGGAAATTAAAAATAAAAAATATAATACAAGAGGAGGGAAAGCACCAATGAGTATGCTGTTTTTGTTCTATTCATTAAGGGACTAAGGTAATGATGGTGAAGGTGATGGGGGTAGGAGGTGGGATGTGGGGTCTGTGAGCAGCAGAGTGAAGCCCAGTTCCATAGCCTGCCAACAAAAGTGGTGTTTGCTTGTATATTTAACAGGAATACCTCAATATTTTGTGAAAGAGGCCTACTCACTACCTTGCGAGTAATCCTACTCTCTTGTTTCTATCAGAGATTTTAGCTTTGTCGAAAATGAAGGCTGGAAAACAGGTAAAACACCTTCTTAAACAAGCTAAATCTTAATAATTAACTAGTTTGGGTTCATTTATACCACATAAGAAAAACTGTCACATGTCACAACCAAAATATGTTTTTTTTTTCATTAGCAGAATTTTTAAACATGTTTTGTTTTTGTTTTTTTTGTTTTTTAAAGTTGGCTCAGCTAGAGAAGGACTCCAGTGCACATGCTCAGTGAGCCCAACTAGGCTTTTTGGAGCCTTGTGCTTACATGAGAATGAATGGGTGGGCTACATTTGAACATCTTAGCCATCTTAGTCCTCCTTGAAGAATCATCTTCTCTCTCTGAAGCAGCACAAGTGTTACAATATTATAAACACTTATTTATGCACTAAATTATATTTGAATGGTCACTTTTAATACTCTATATTTTTGTAGAAATGAAATATTATTTATTTAGTGAGCTTTAGGAGTGCTGGTTGGCTGATTCATATCACCGTAGCTAATAACTGGTAAGAAGGCAAGTTCTCAAACTGCTGAAGTATTACTTTAACTTAAAAAGATCCTTGAAGCGAGTGTGTAATGGCCACTGCACTATGACTCAAATCAACAGGCTGCTTCACAAAAAAATCCTCCTTCAATATGAATCCTTCAATTCTGAACTGAAAGCTCCTCAGTGGGACGTTAGCAAAGGCCTGTTCAGTAAGAGTTTGGTGTAGGCACTGTTTGAAAATATGATTTTGGGTGAACTTTTATTTGACTATTAGGAACTAAGGCACCCAGCTAGGGAAAAAAAACAGATTTAAAACTCTCCAATAACCACGGTGTATTTTCTGGCCCTGGATTAACATATATATAATATACAAATCCTTACAGTATACAAGGGTTTATTATATGTTACAGTATGTAATATTTTCACTCAAGCACAGAGAAACTGAATAAGAATTCAATCACATTACACTCCCTTCCATGACAGTAGGCTACTATCTGGCAAAAACATGATCCGAGGGCAATATATCAGCTCTGTTTGGGATTGTACAATAAATATACAGTACACCAACAGGGTTTCTCTGTTGTATTTGAGCAGTAAATTGGTAATTACATAAAAAAGTGCACCGAAGCCAGAAGTCTGCCTGCCAATAGCACCATCACAGTCGTCCCAAAGACAGGAGTCTGAGTACGTTCGACTCCCATCCCCCTCTTCAAATCTCCGGGGTACATCCTCTGTGAGCGATGTGTCCAGCACTTTGGATTCATAAAAACAACAAACACAGAGGAAGACTAACAATGATATTAATAATTATTATTATAATAAAAGATAACATCACCAAGAGTTAATCTTCCAAGTTTCACTTCACAGAAGTGAAAATGTAAAAAAAAATAAAAAAAATAATAATAATTCAAATGTTTGTGTCAGCATTATGGGCTGAGCAGTGGTTTAGATTCCACCACGACAGAGGGCAGGAGTATGGGATGTGATAAACAGGGAAGTCCTCACTTCTCTCCCTTCCTTCGACAACGCTGATCTTTTTTTCTTTCTTCCACCGGTCCAGAGTTGGGGTGCATTTTCCAGTCTGCTGTTTTCTCCTCACCCTCTAAGCACGGTATCCCTCCATCTTTCTTCTTTTCTCGCTAAGCCTTGGCCTCGTGTTCCAGGGGTCAGTGACCCTGGCAAGTCTTGCAGCACATCTGTCTGAAATACGCTCGGCTGCAGAACTTGAACTTTAGTACCAGCGGGCAGTAAGCCACTTTGTTTACATCTTTGCATTCTGCAGAGAAAAAGAAAAGCTCGGTTAATGACGGCAAACATTTAGGAAAATGTATCGAGCATTTTTTTTTTTTACTGTTTTTAAGAGGCAAACTTCTTATCACAGAATCTGAAAGTTTTACCCCTAAAATAACAATCGTTAGCCAGTTAGGGGCAGCAGACCCTATTCTTTCTTTTGTATTGTCCTGGTTCTGGTTTTAAAAAGCCAAAATAGTTGAACTGAGACTTTAAAATATGAATTGACAAACCAGTGGGCGAAATCACAGCGGCCACAAACAGTACTATAAAAAAGTATTTTCCACCTTCTTGATTTCTTGTTTTTTTGCATTTTTGTCACACTTTTCACACAGGACCAGGTAGGTTTGGATAGCTTTTATTCCCTTAACAAAAGAAATCATCATTTAAAAACTGCATTTTGTATTTACACAGGTTGTCTTTACTAATATTATTATGAAACAAAGTTTGACAAATGTGCAAAAAAAAACTAAGAAATCGTGAATACTTTTTCACAGCACTGTACATCTTTTATGAATATCCAGTTGTTATGGAACAATGTTATATGCTGTAGGGTCCAGGTATCGCCTCATGCAATCTGTAGAGACACTGACACTAGCCAAATGCAAAACTAGTGACAAAACAGTCAGAAAAGGTGGAAAGGGGAAAATGTCAGTGCCCTCCGCCTGTAAAATCATTCCTCTTCTGGGGGTTGTCTCATTGTTGCCCCTTTAGTGCACCTGTTGTTAATTTCATTAACACTAAATCTGCTGAAACTGATTAACAACCCCTTCTGCTGCTTAACTGACCACAACAATATCCCAGAGGTTTAACTGACTTGATGCTAAACTGTGATTAAAATCTGCCTCTTTAATTTTTTTAAGCAGCACATATGAGATGCAGAAACTGGACTTAAACTGTTACACGAGAGCTTGTGGATCTCCCTGAAGTCTGAATAGAATAAAACTGTAACTATACTTGGACGCAGAGACTAAGACAGATCCTGGCCTCATTCACTAACTGGGCTGGCTGCCATCCCTACTACGCACACTCACATACACACACAGATAGACCCACACTGCTTGCCTGCTGCCAGACAGGCAGTGCTCTAAATGCCTTATCATGATCAGAGTGTCTTCCCTTATTAGGCTTTGGCCCCTGCCTTCGCAGAGCCAAATGAAACGAGACATTGCCTCACTGCTGTCCGTAAAGGAACAATTAGCCTACAGCTAATCCCATTAGCCAGCCTGTAAACGCTGCTCACGTTTTCCATTCAGGCTAATCGAAGGCCCCTTCTCTACATATCTGAATAGCCATCCATCATGTGTAAGTGTATATGGAGGGTTGAGCTGCTTCGCCTTGACCAGGAGCCAAGCTCACTGGAAAGATTAATGTTACTGGCAATGTGTAGAAGAGTGTGTCATCCAAGTGTGTTTAGGTCATAGTAGAACAGTGAAGATGAAGATAGAGACAGTTTATAACCTTTTCAATCGGGGCTTTGTGTAAAAGCTGTGTATATACAGCACAATGTCTATGTGCATAAAACCATCAGCTTTTGTATCCAGAAATTTTCTTCTCGACCATGGTGAAAACTGCAATAACACAACTTTTCACACAGACCAATTCGGCCAGTGTCATTATATGTGATGAGCACATTTCATCAACTTACCATCACCACTGGAGATCGGGGTGGCGTCACACTTGCTCTCACACTGCTGCATGGTTGCTGGTCGGAGGGACTCTGCACAGTCATTTGATGGCTGTCCTGTGTAGGACAGACACTGCACCGTCCTCATCTGCTGGCCCAGGCCACACTGTGCTGAACACTGAAACAGAAAGCACCAGAGCAAAAGTCCTTGTCTGCACAAGACCATATTTAGCCAGTAAATTTAACAAGTTAAATTAGGACTATCTTTTCTCTGTGACCCTGAGCACTAGGCAGAGTCTGTGCTCCCTCATGCAACTAGACGCACAGTGAGCCATCGTAATCCCTGCACACACACACACACACGCACACACACGCACACACACACGCACACACACACGCACACACACACACACACACACACACACACACTGCACAACTTGATCCAATCAAACAATCACCGGGGCACAAAGGGAGGGAGCAGACAGAGCAAACCAGAGTCACCTTCCTCAATCTGAATTCCATGTCCTAACTTTGTACAGGTCAACTGAGGCTGAAAAATGTACCTCTGGCATTCTTTTAACTTTATACTTGGTTTGATTTTTTTCCTGCATCTTTTCTTTCCCTTTGCTCATTTCCTCTTACTGCGAAGCATTTTGTAACATCTGTTTTGAAAACTGCTTGTCAAGGGATATTTTGTGCGCTTAGATTAGATTTAGATTAGTTAGATGTAACTATACTTGTAAATGGACACCAACCTTCCAAAAAGTTCAATTTGTCTTGTGAGGCCTGCAGTTCTTTAGATGTTGTTTCCTCTTAATAAATGAAATCACCAATTAAAAACTGTATTTTGTATTTATTTTGTCTGATACTTAATACTTGTTTTGTCTAGTATAAAATGTGTTTGATGATCAGAAACATTTCAGTGTTACAAATATGCAAAAAATAAACAAACAAACAAACTAGAAAATCAGGATGGGGGCAAAAATTTTTTCACAGCTATGTATATAATGATAATGATGGGTTTTTTGTATACTCAGAAAAAAAAAAACATACTGGCAACATAAAATGTCCTGGCTATGCACTGAAGATAACTACGGTGAATGATCGCAGCATCCTTTCCATGGAAAAAAAAAAAGTATCCAGCCAAGTGAAGAACATTCTTTAAGAGGTAAGCATATCATTATCCAAGTCCTCCATGATTCATGATGAAAGAGCAAATAAACTGAGAAGCCACTGAACAGCTCATGATCCAAAACATATTACATCCGCATGCTGGAGACAGTGCTATGCACTGACATGCATGAATTCTAATTGTGCTGGGTCACTAGTTCTCATTGATGATTTAATGGTAGGCAGCATTAAAACGACCCAATACATATTGCAAAACTAACAATTTAGAGGTTGGAGTTCTTTTTTGGCAAAACTGAAGGTCGAAGGACCCATGAGCAAACAGCAACTTCAGTAAAGGCTTGGCAAAGTATAACAAAGGAGGAACCCCATTTTTTTGGTGATTTCTATTAGTTTCAGACTTCAGGCTTCTTGCCTGAAACCTGAAGGATTCTCCAAGAAGCACTAAACATTATATTTATGAATATGTTAATTTGTCCAAAATAAGAATGGCTCGAATTCCTCAAAGGTTAATGCAGTATTATTGTATAACCTCTCAAACTACAACTGAGATTCTGCACTTTAAGGCTGTATTCCTTATATAACCACAACTTTGCTTTGTTGACACATAAAAAGTTTGTTTTGCTGAACATAAAATGCGTTTCTGCCCCTTTGTGTGCCAGTTGTTATTAAAAGTGAGACTGGCCTTGTGGGCAGCCACTAAGCTCCTTTGTAGGAGAAAAAAAGAGACAGAAACAAACTAGTTAAAAAGAAAAAAAGTTGTAAGTGCCAGCACACTTTCGACTCTAAAATGGAATTATGCATCTGAGCTGATGTTGGAAAGACTGAGAAATAACACACCTGTGAGCCATAACTATGTCTGTGTGCTCATGTACAAGTGTGCGATATAAACCCAGCCACCCCCCCACTTTCTGTCACCTTCACAGATCCTCTCTAGCTGCCTCAGATCAGTGAGCCTGCATGTCATCCCTTCCCAATTAGAGAGTCTTTATTAGGGCCTGCTGCAAGCTATGACAGATGGCGTACGTCAATGGTGCAACTTTAGTGGGATTTGAACTGGAGACCTTTTGGCCTGGGAGGCCGGGATCTTGGTAGTTGGCAACAATCCCCCCTTTCTGGCGCTTTGAGGGTAAGCTGGCCAGAAAGGGACTAGAGTAGTGGAGGCTAAGCTTGTAATTACAGCCAGAAAAACAGAATAGGTGGGAGACAGAGAGAGGGAGAGCGAGCATTGCGCACACACACACACACACACACACACACACACACACACACACACACGACGCAAAGGTGATGACAGAGTGGACCTGCCTGTGGATATTTCACTTCAACAGCCCATTTGTGCAAGAATGATCATCAGTGTCAGCTCATCTTAGCAGCTGTGTGTGTGCATTTTTGTCTTTCACACACACACACACACACACACACACACACACACACATAGGAAATAA
>VUQJ01044277.1:1970-15296 GCA_015108635.1 Andinoacara biseriatus
GAACTGCAGCGTCCACCTCCACCATGGGAGTGCAGCCTCCACCTCCTCCATGGGACTGCAGCCTCCACCTCCTCCATGGGACTGCAGCCTCCACCTCCTCCATGGGACTGCAGCCTCCATCTCCATGGCACATCTGCTGACATGGATTTCCACCCTTAAAAAGTGGAAACATTAATTCTTTGTTCTGGATGAAGTTCGGGACTTTTCCACAAACCATGCAGGCTCATCGTCCATGCTGGATTTGGTCTCTTTGCCTTTTTGTGCATTTGCACTCTTATTTAGTGACTGAGGACTCTCACGATCGCCTCCTGCTGTGCCCCCGGCTGAACTGCAGCCAGATTTTAACAGGAAGTGGAACGGTTCCACTGACTCCTTCACTTTTACACTGAGACAAAAAAAATCAAGCACACAATCTCGCAGGACGCTGCTGATTTCTGAAAACGTGCTGCTGGGAATTCCAGCTCGTACTTTGGAAGGAAGCTCCGCGGTTGGCTGAGAGAAGTGGACATTTCTGGGTTGGTAAACTCTCCAAAAACTGTAATCATGTGACCAACGGGAGACGATCCTTCTGTCTGTGTTTGTCGAGCCAGCGTAAATCCAGAATTACAGTCTAAACACAAAATCCAAATAAACTACCGAGAACATTTACAATGAGCGACTGCACAGGGTGATGACCTGCAGCCTGACAGAAGACACCTGCACAGGTACAAATGTGGCTGAGTGAAGATGTGATGTGAGGCCTCTGACTACGTTCACACGCAGATCACTTTCCTGAAATCAGTGAACTTATTCTGCTGCGAACAGGAGGAGGAGGAGGAGGCCGAAGAGCCAAGAGTCTTAATGAGCAGTCAGTCAACACTGTAATTAGACTGTACCGAAGACAGAGGACCACAATTACAGCTCCTGCTGCTCAAAGCAGAACAACAAGCAGAGGAGGAGGAGGAGAACCCAGGGATGAGGACTTGTCGCTCTGGCTGAATCAGGTTCAGATCATCATCAGATGTTTCAAACCTCAGAGGAACTCAGAGGAACGAGCAGATCTGGTTCATTCAGACTTAAACAGAATGAATTAAAGATCAATAATATAAAGATAAATCCATTCATTCACCAGTTTCACACCAGTGACCCATCAAACATCATTTCCAGAGTAAAAATGTGTCATCAGAAACAAATCCACGACTCTGTGACACCTCCAGCCTTAAAGCAGTGTTGATCCAACATTAAACCCGGTATTAAACCAACTTTAGATCCAGCATTAACACTGGATTTAACCTCAGTAATAAACCTGGACTAAACACATCATCCAGCCATATTCCAGCATTAATCCCAGCATACACCAGTTTTCCTACAGGTAAAACCAGTTTTAACCAGTACAACAGTTTATACTGGGCTTCCTGTGTGCTGTCTGGGCTGGACCATCGTTAAAAACCAGGAAAGTCCAGTTCTAGTATAAATGTCATATTAAACTAGTCCAGCTGATTTTAAACCTGGTTTAACTGGATTAAACTCATGAATAAACCAGGACTAAACACAGTTTGATTGCATGTAAAAAGAAAAGGATACATTTAAAGAGTGAAATGGGTTTGAAGACGGCATTAAACACCTGATATTATACTGTTACATTCCCACTGCTGTTAAACCAGGTCAGCTTTTTTTAAACAAAACAAAGTATTACCATCGTCCCCACACACTGGTTTGATCCCAGTATGCACCCAGTTCAAGCTGGTTGTTAGGGGCCCGTTGTGTGGGGGCAGACTGGCCACATTAACATATAAATAACCTCCCCAGCCGAGGGGCCAGTGGGTGACGGGGGATTAAGGGGTCAGCGAATGAATGAGCTTCTCAGTGGCTGAATGAGTGGGTGAGGGTGGGGGTGGGGCTTCCTATCAATCCTCTAACTGATCAATAAACTCATCAGTGACACTAAACTCTGAGTCAAAGCATTTTAAACTGTCTGCATGTTCGTTCCTGACAGGCTCGCTCCAGGACCTGATTTAAATCATGGACCCCTGCAGCTCCGGGTGGGAATCCCCTCAGCCTGGGCGTCCCACGGGGGGGTCAGCAGCATTCCTTCAGACGGGCGGACAGACACTGGACGCTTTGTCCTCAGACATTCCTCGGTCAGAGGCGACGTTCCAACGCAGAGCTGCAAAATTACAGGCTGCACCCAAACGCCTCATTACAGCAGACAAACTTCCACCTGAGAGTCACAGCCGGGCCGGAGCCCCCCCCCAGGAGGACGGGTCAGAGTTAAACCACAGAAACCACCCACACTCCTGTGTGGCAGCGGCGAGTACGAGTCTGTCAACAGGAAGTCCTCAAACCTCACACGGGACGGGAGAACGAGCTCGCCAGGACGTGTCTGTGAACATCGGGCCCGTAACCCGTATACCTGCACACACTCCACAGTGTGAAACAGACTGAAACACATCCAGTTTAAGCTGGAGTGACTCCAGCTTAAACCAGTATAAATGTAGTATAAATCCAGTTAGAGCAGTATTAAACCAGTATTAAACCAGTAAGAATCCAGTATTTGAATCCTTTTAAAGCCACAGGCTGGCGTGATGCTGCAGAAGCACACGCCTGTTTCTGAAAGCAGCAACAAGCAGGAAAGTTTTTATTGGAGATTTTAATTCCAGGAAAACATCTGTGCAATCACACACACACACAGCTCTGGAAACTCCAGGATTTTCCAGGAAACACAAAGCTTCTTGTCATGTGACCATCACATGATGCAGGTTTCTGCCACAGATGCTCAAACCCTCCTCATCACAGCCGCTCTTTTGTTTTGGCTCTAATCCTCATGACAACACCAGGGTTTGGCCTCTCTCTCAGAAACACACACACACACACACACACACACAGGTAATCCACCAGGTATTACATAACCTGCTCTGACACTTACCAAGCATGGCAGTGGCGCCCTCTGCCTGGAACTCGGGGAACTGTCCCTCTGAGGGGACGCTGACGGTCCTGCGAAGGCTGCGAGCCTTCGCCGAGTCTGTGGGGCTCTCCTGAGCATCACCTGCAGTCTGTGGGAGGAAGAAGAGGAGGAGAGGGAAGTTAGCGAGTGTCTCATGGAAGGCCATGTGACCCGTGGGACCTGAGGAATCACACCTCATCGTCCTTGTTGAGCAGGATGAGCTGGGTGTCCGTCAGGATGCAGAACTTCCTGTCCCAGGAGCCGCTGTCGGTGTACGGACTCTGACCACAGGACAATCGGTGAGCCGGAGGACCTTTAACATCTGGAAACAGAAAAAGCTCAAATTAGACTGAAAATGAAATGAAATGAAAATGAAAGATTTCTACCAGTCAGACCTGATGCAGACTCCCTCACAGAGACTTTATATGCAGATGTTATGCTCAGATATCTCAAACCCGACAAGTGCCCCTCCATCCAGCTGTGACAGCTGGCCCTCACCTGTGAGGTGTTTCAGGGAAGCAGAGGGAGAAGAAAGGTTGAGAACACTGCTACCCAGCACCAAAGACAGGAATGGAAACACAACACCAGAATAATCATTTTGTCTCCAGACAAAAACAAACGAAGCGCCACATGGACGGACGGATGTGCACAGTGCAGGGTCAGAATCAGTGATGGAGGTCACAAAGCCTGCAGAGCTCCTGCTGCTCCTGCAGAGGGCGCTCTGGATCTAAATATCTGGGTCTGCCTGCTCTCAGCTCCAGCAGAAGAGAGGAAGAGGAAAGAGGGCAAATAAAATTAAAGTGATGTGACATCAGTAGAGGTCAGAGGTCACGTCACTGTGCATTAGAGGGGAAGTCTTCACCGCGAGCTGCTGCAGCTTTAACAGCTGCTCATCTCTGATTTCTCACTTTTACTTTCAGCTGATGACGTTTTTGTGGTTGAATTATTAATCTGAACAAAAATAAAAATGAGCAGAACAGCTGCTGTGAAAGAAACTGATCATGTGATCCGTCTATAATGAGCTCTGAGTTCATTATGTGTGAACATGAAGATCCTCTTCATGGCTGATGGTTGTATATCACACTGACCTCCGATACAGGAAGAATGAAGACAAAATATCATATTCAAACCAGTTAAACACACAAAACTCCCAGTAAAGAAACCAATAAAAATACACAGTTCAGCCATAGAGTCTCAGTAATAATCCAGTATTAAAACTGAAAATAATCCATGAACCAAATCAAGCCCTCTGCAAATCTACAATTTTCAGCCCATTATGGAGCCGGCATCTTCCCAGTGTAACTCCAGTTAACCCAGTTTAAAGCCAACAGGAAAACCTGGAATCCAGTGAGAACCTCAGTGAATGAACCCTGGGATAAAACCAGTGTTCCTGCTGGAAGTCTCATATTAAACCTGCACCAGCATTAATCCCACAAACATCCAGCAATAAACAGCACGATCCTGGATATCCAAACCAGTAAAGATCCCAGAAAAATCCGGCTAGAGCCAGAATTTAAGAATAATCCCCAATAATCCCAACGAGCTTCATCAACCTCAGGACGGGATTAAAGACACGTCTTTAAAGATGTGTGTGAGTGTGTGTGTGTGTGTGTGTGTGTGTGTGAGTGTGAGTGTGAGTGTGTGTGAGTGTTTGTGTGTGTGTGTGTGAGAGTGTGTGTGTGTGTGTGTGGGGGGGGGGGGGGGGGGGTAGTGCTGTGCAATTAATCTAAATTTGATTTCAATTTTGGCTCCAAACGATCACAAAAACAGTGTAATGGACAGAAACGATCATTACTGGAATCATTTGCTCCCGCTGCTCCGTATGCTGTCCGGCCTGATTCTGTCTGAGAGCTGAGACTGACTGAGACTATATTCAAGCCCATCTTAAATTCAGGCAGGAAAAGAGCTCATTTCTCTCACTGAGCACAAAAGAAATAAGTAGCTGCCTAAAAATGCTCCGTTATTAAATGAGTTCAGATTTAAATTCTTTAAATAATTTGAGACGGTTGAGTCCAGATGTGAAACATAAAAATTTAAATCAAACTCAACAATTTCTTTTTTCTGCAGTTAGTCATTGTGAACATGCAGTTAATTTTACTGAGGTTCTTGTTCTGACATGTCATCTTACTTTTACTCACTAAATGAGAACATTAAACATCAGAAATTAGACACATGTTCAGCTCTTTGTTTCATGACAAAAACTGTCAAAAAGTACTCGAAGAAGACAATTTCATTTGATAGGTAATTCAATTCATGCAGATAATGTTGATACAATGAATGGAGGCTAATAAAGCTACATGTTTTTATTTTTTGCTATAGTCGTGCTGTTTTGATACAGACCCTTAAAGAATTTATATAATTTGGAAGCCATTAAATAAGCATTTTAAGAAAAAAAAAAACAAGAAAAATGAAGTTTGTTTATTGAATTTGTTCTTTTAAGATATTGTATATTGTTTCAATTTTCATGTATAATGGAGTCAGATTTAGAGACAGGCGTTCCACATGTATAAAAAAGGAAAAAAACATGAGCCATTTGAATTAAGATTATATTGAACATGATTATCTTTACATACTTTGCCTTTTAAGCATGTTTTGTTGTGTTGTTTTTGTTTTACTTTTGCTTATGTAGAAAGTTTATCAAAATTTAAATCTAAGCTATTAATTTGTGTTAGAATACCCTGATGCTTTTCTTTTGACCAAAACAGAGAAAACCCACTTTAGAATTAGGAGGAGAGAAGAAACTGCAGAAGTTGACCTTGCAAAATATAGCCACACACACACACACACACACACACACACACACACACACACACACACACACACACACACACACACACACACACACACACACACAGACATCAACTGTGGACTGCTGGTTTGAACATCTGTAGTTTCACTTTGAGAAGTGATCCATTCATAAACTAAACATTAAATAGTTGGACTTCCGGACCTTGGCCTCATGAAATTTTGTCTGACCGGACCTCTTTAAACTTTAATTGCATACCCCTGACTGTAGGTAAAGACCCTACAATAATACAGAGAAAACAGTCAAAACGACCCCCTACGAGCAGAACTTGGTGACAGTCAAAGGAAAAACTTCCTTTTAACAGGAAGGAACCTCCAGCAGAACCAGGCTCAGGGAGGAGGGTTTAAAATGTTTAAAATGAGGAGTTTAAACCCAAACTCAAGATTAGGTTCAAGTTTCTTAAAATCATTTCCACTTTCAGCTCAGCTCCTCCTCATATTACATCAGGAGTACCACAAGGTTCACGTTTAGGCCCACTGTTGTTTTTACATTAATGCCTTTATTCATGGTTATAAACTGACATTTATTTCATGCATGTAAGCAAATTAACCCATTATCCTCTGCTTATCCAATTCAGGCTCGGGGGGGCGCTAACACAGAGAGACACGCTGATGCTCACAACCCCACTGACTGCATCTTTTCGATGTGGGAAACTCCATCTGGATTCAAACCCAGGACCTTCTTGCTGTGAGGCAACACTGCTAACCACTGCACCATATACACTCTTAGACTAAATCAGCTTCAAATAAATACATTTAAAATAAATGTTACATAAACATAAAAAAATCAAAGTTTAATTACATAGCTGTGATAGGCTGAGTTTATATGGCACAAAAATGCAACTACAGAAATAAATTATTCCTATTTTTCAAAATGAATATGTTATTTAACATGTTTATTATTATTTGGGTAAATTCAGCACCATCTGGAACCATGAAACCAGACGAGCCACCATCTGTGGCTGCATTCAGACAAATTTTACTCAAGCTCCATCACAATTTCACAAACTGGAGACAGGATGGACAGAAGCTGGTGGGTCACTGAGGTGGAGGCCTGCACCACCTTTCTTTGTGGGCTCAGCTCCTGTCAGGCAACAGAGGGTTCAGAACAACGAGCCCCATGAAGCGAGCTGAAGGGCTGAGGACACCATGTTGGTGCAGACTGCAGCTGTGCAGCTACATTTTCAGCAGGCTATTTCTGGCTGCATACTAAATCATCCTCATCACGGCTCGGGCCTCCAAACCCCCAGAGAGAAGCGAGGGAGGCACACCTGCCTCTGTTCAGAGCCACCGAGCCGAGAGCGAGGAGCACCAACAGAAGGATAATTGGACCTTTTTGTCTTGTTCTGTCCACAAGGGACCGGAGCTCGGCTAATTAGCTGATCTCAGGTCCACTGCCACCAATGAGACACGTGGACGCCTCAGAGAGCCGAACAAAGACAGGAAGCAGAGACGGGATGCTGCCGTCTGCCAGCCTTACATAACAGCATGAACTGCCTGAACCGCTGTCATGCAACCCTCCGCAGAGATGCTGGAGATGCTCAGCCAGGACGGCTGAAAGGAGACGAGTCCTCCATGTTACACCATCATCAAACCCACGCTGACTCCAACATCTACATCCTCTCAGACCACAGGACGCTCAGAGGTGGGCGGAGCTTCCTCATGTTTAGTTTGGTCCTCAGTATTTCTGTCTGAAATGCTCTACAGATATTTAGAATTCCCTAATAACTGATTATTCAACTATTAATCTATTGCCATCATTACACTGACAGGTCGCTGCACTGCAGGGAAGCATTGTGCAGTAAATATTAATCACATTTTTGTGATTAAAATCAATGCTTTTATTATGAGACCTGCTGAAACTGTGAGATTATCAGATGTGGTCCAAGTCTCTTTTTTCCTCCTAAACTCGGGCTGAAAACTGAAACTTCCTCCAGTGTCTGAGTGAGTCATTCCTCTCTGACTCCACTGTTAAAACACTTTCAATGTCGCTGCTGCACAAAGCTTTGTGTTTCTCTGGGTGTGTGCGTTTGTTGGTGACAGACTTATCTGTGTGGGGCAGGAACTGAGTCATTTTACATGTTTTCATCAAGTTTTATCTGCTGATTAAAAACAAACCACTGCAATAACTCATGCTCCAGAATTCAAGGAGAAAACCTGCTGCTGCTCATGTGACAGACTGAAGAAGCTGCAGCTGGAGAGGTCAGAGGTCACACAGTGTTCTCTCTCACTGTGACACACAGACAGCTTCATGCCTGCAGCTCAGGACACGATAAGTTTGTGCTCCTGCAGGCTTCAGGGTCCCTCTCTGAAACAGCAGCTAATGTAAGCCGGTGGTCCACAGGAAGCCGGACACGCCAAACGGCGGCATGATGGTCTGATGAAGTCTGCCTCTGAAATAATATCAGCGGCGAGGCGTGTCTGCTGACACGTGTCAGGTCAAACGGCTTTGTGTTACCAACAACACTGTAACAACTTAAAGATGAGCCCCTCTGACTCACACCGAGGCTGCGATCATGCTCGTCTTCAGCTGCAGACACACCGACAGGACCACTCATCCTTACATTTGTCACTAGTCGCTTTTTACAACAAAAAAAAACGCTAAATCTAGCAACAAAGTTGGCAACACTGTATGACCCATGTGAGCATAATCCGCTGCGTGGTGATGTATTTACACCATGAAATCAGTATGTCATAATATAATTTATTTTCCCGGGCAAGATTTTTTTACTGGTATTATCGTGGATGATATGATTTGGCCCAGCCCTACCTTGAAATGCTTACGATCGTTCATGACTCCATCACAGAAACGTATAGCGTGCACGGATGGGTGGATGCAGCCATGTGCTCATCTGATGATCAACTATTTAAGCTCTGTTAGCACATCAGCTTTCCACCCACACCAACACAACACAGCACATGGAAGGTGCACCACCATCTGTGTGACACTGCACCTTTTCATTACCTCACAGCAGCTGCTCAGGTGCCCATGAGCAGGGCAGGGCACCTGCAGAGGTGGTAACAAGGGAAGGAGAAAGTTCTCCACTTTTCAAACAGCATGTGTGTCTGTGTGCGTGAAGAGAAACTTGACTCCGGCCAAACCTCCAACGGGAATGTCTGAGAGTCCAGCACCTGTCCTCACACACACACACACACACACACACACACACACAGTGGCCCTGGATATGCATGTCATGTTCTCGGTGTGTTTGTGTTTACATGATCTATATCTGGGGTCTTTAATCGTTTTCTTACACAGTTATTTTGGTGTTGCAGACGATGGAGCTGAAACACCACCTGTCAGGAACACGAACCTTCACCACCTGAAAATGAAGTCTGGTGGAAACAGGTAAAGCCAGCATGTCACACACCTACCAGAACAAGGCGCAGTCACCTGAGAGCAGACTGGACAGGTGCACGAGGCCATGGACAAAGAAGAGTCAAATAACAGCAACGCCATAAACATGAGCTGCCCACACTGCCCCCTGGTGACCATGCACAGCTACAACATGTATGACTACCATGCTGGGACGTTTTGGACCATTTCTATGGAACTGTGGAAAATATCCCAAACAATTTCTCCCTAACTATACAAAAAATAGACGGGAAGTATCCTGGGAAAAGTATCTGGTGGAAGAAACTCTGGAGCCTTACAGTCAAACTCAGGGAATAAAAATCCCTCTGTTTGCTGTTCCTGTGCAACACCTGCCGGGACGCCACGCTCCAACAGGGTTCACTCAGGGATACGATACGACACACACACACACACACACACACACACACACACAGAGGTTGCTTTGTCTGTCAACCTGCAGCAACGGGCAGGCCCGTTGCCGTAGCAGCCAGTAAACATGGCCCTGTTCAATCACAATCACAATGTGGTGACATCACATTGCTGCTTTATCAAGATGGGACCGTCCAACAGGAAGTCAGGAGGTGAAACCATAGAGAACAGACAGGGGTGTGTCACCGAGATGGACCCAGGCTGCAGATAACAGACACACACACACGTGCGCGCACACACACACACACACACACAGAGGTCTCTGCAGGTTTTGGGTCACATCCGTACAGATTTTGAAGTTTCTTCAGCTCAAACACTAAAATCTGTCTGTGCTGATGTTTGTGTCCTTACACACAAATACAAGCACATGCTTCCTGTTGGAGGTCACAAACACCTGAGGTTCCTCCCACAGGTACCTCAAAGCATCTATTTCCTGACTTCCTTTCTTTAAGGAGGAACTGCCTCTTCAGATGAGGAATGGTTTGAGGGCACATATTTACTTCACTGAGACTGTGACACATAAAACCGGCCCACAGATGAAGTCTGTATGATAGACGTATAATCAGCAGCGTTGCCACAGCTTGTTATGGTCGGATGTCCGTCCTTGCATCAGGAAGCAGCATGGAGGACGGACCAAAAGGTAAACAAGAGATTATCTGCATGATGATATTTGCTGCTCCGGCCGCTGTTCGGGCTTTATGGGAACGTTTGTTGGACATGCAGTCATGTTACAGTCGTGCTCCAGAGGGATGAGGCTTTCTCCTGCAGTGACGAACTTTAACCTTTAACATGCTAACTGAGGCCTGCAGAGTCTGAGATGGAGCTCCAGGGATTCTGCAGTTTCTCTGAAGCCTCTTTTCCACCGCCGGAGTTCCGGTGCCAGAATTCCAACCATTCAGCGTTCTTTCCACCACGAACGCACTTGGTGCCCGTCTGAAAAACAGGTTCAACTCGGGCCCCACGAGCTAGCTGGTCTGGAACCAAGAACGCGTGACGAAAACGGCAGAAGGGCGTGACTCCACCGTCTCCACGTAAAGTTTTCTATTTCCCTGCATGGGAAATAAGGAGGAAAGAGATTTTCATGGCTGTGAATCCGGTCGGACTCTAAGGCTGAACTTTGTATCAGTTCATATCACAGAGAAACGGACACAAAGTGCGTCCTTGTCGCCCTGTGTGTGTGTTTCCCTCTGAGCTGCAGCAGTTTGTTTGGACCGGAAAATCGCAGCTGTTCTTCTACGTTTGTGGCCTCCGTGTCCAGACGATGACCCCCCCCCCAACCACACTCATACGTAAAGGAGCAGTTCAAGAGCGCGGTGGAAATGCAGGCTCATTCTTAAGCTTTTCGCCGGTTCTTTAGGAACAGCACAAGCACTGGCATGAGCACCGGAACCCCCGGCGGTGGAAAAGCCTTAAGTGTGTTGCACAGACTGAGGTGGGGTGAACTTGCTGAGATGTCCCCTCCTCGGAAGCAGGAAAGGTGTCCTTAGTTGTTGACTGCATGGAGGCCAGTGACGCCTTCTTTCTCCCAGGACTGGATTAGGGAAATACCAGGAAAGCAAAGCTGAAAAGAAATAATTGAAAATAAAAAAATTCCAAAGTGTTTGAATCTGGGATCTGGAAAAGGACTGAGAGGAATAAAAAGCAGAATCTATTTTTGGACATGGAGTTGAGGAGATTAAGAGTGTTGTTGGAAGTTGATAAAAGAAACCTAACTTTTGGTTTTCCTTCCCGATTCTCTCCTCACAGACAGACCGAGGCCATCTGTGGTTCAGCTTCTTTCAACCAACATTTAGAGGCCATTGTACTTCAATACAATGAGAGTAATTCATTTAAACCGGTACTTTCAGCTCCTCCCGTATTTCCCAAGGGGCTGCCCCAGCAGATGGATCCCCGTGTTTGATTTGGCACTCATTTTACGCCGGATGGCCTTCCTGACGCAACCCTCCCATTGATCCTTCGACCAGCAAAAGCAGTAAAGTTCAGTCATTTGGTCAACTAGTTGTGCACATCCCAATGTGACCGGCACAGGCTGAGAAATGTCCGCTCTTCATCAGCTAACGTCAAGCTTTCAGCACTGGTCTGAAAGCAGGTCTGCGGTGCCTCGGTACACAGCTGGAACCTCTGCTCTGGTATTTGGCTGCAGGCGGCTGTTCAGGCTTTAAACCGAGGAGTCATCGTCAGCTCTGAGGTGTTAAACTGGCTGCACAGGAGCTTTTGTCCAAGGGAGGAAATTACAGCAATTAGACTGGACCCTGACAGAGAAACAGTGTTTTCATTGAACTACCCTCCATTCAGGCTGGAGGAGAAAACAAAAGTCAAGGTTGTGTTCAGCTTCCTGTCTGAGGACGTCCACAGGGAAATGGGCCGTCAGCGCCGTGTGGGTCACAGGTTAAAGAAATATGACACCTTTCAGTACCTGTGGACCCATTTACATAAATCACTTTTTCCCCCAGAGAACGACTCTGTCATTAGACCTCCAGAACAGTAGCTGATGGTGTTCCTACAGAGTTGGAGCTCATACCTGTGATGTAGCCTGATTACAGCGTAATGATGGCGATTTATTCAATAGCTAACAGCTGAAACTCGGCAGCACCGGGTCATCCACAGTAACAGAGGCTGATGGTAGTCTCATTTTCATTAGAAACCAAAGAGGTGGACAAATTTAAACTTTGGCCTGATGGTGGCGCTGCGTGGGGAACGACGACTGTTACTGCACACACACAGCTCATTTTGGGGTCTGTAAGCTAACATTTAAGCAGAGCCGGGAAACAAAGCTGCTCCACTCTGTGAGGAAACCCTAAAAATGCTCCTCTGCAGGCTGCAGGTCTTCATCTCTGCAGAGGACGCGTACAGCACTCAGCTAACCATCCAGCACCATCCAGCTAACAGCCCCTCACACAATTACAGGGACACTTTGGGACAGTTTCTGCTCTGAGGCCATTTTATCACATTGTGCCTGAGGAGGAACTGAACTCTGCTACAGCTTCAGGAAAAGTGAGGAAATCCAGAGAGTCATTTAACTCTGACAGAAGGAACCAGGAAACTGGATCCTCCTGATGGACCTGTAGTCACACGTCACCTTTATTTTATGGGTTTGTGGGAAATTATCCACTTACTGACATCTCCTCACCTCTGACCTCTAATCTTCTGGCCCTTTGCACTGTTCCTGCTGCTCCCATAATAAACGTTTATCAGGAACGTCCCAGGATCCTTGAATCAATCATTGTTAGGATTTCGTTATCATTTGTATTCAGTGTGCGCGCCTCGGCGGCTCTTTGTTGTGATGGCGACTCGGGTTCATATTAAACATGCTGACTTCAGCAGGACTCTGCTGCATTTGCATCTGCAAAGCACATTCTCCCACTCGTGTCAATCATGGCAGCAGCCTGCATGAGGGGGGCGGTCTAAGGGGGTCAAAGGTGAGCAGCGGTGTCGCTTCCCATCAGGCTGACAGGAGGCAGAGGAGCCTCTGAAGGAGGCTTGTTGGCTTCACACATGCACGGCATGTGGCCGCGAACGCCCAGCGGCTCAGAGGGTGGTCGCCAGCTCTGTGTGATGTCAGAGAGCGCCGATGTGAGAGCATAGCTGCCACGTTTCTATTTCCTGCTGTCTGCTAAATCTGAGGAGTGTGGAAAGTATCCCGACTTCACCCAGCTGAAAGAGTCACGGAAGAGCTGGGAGATGAATTGGAATTCAGATACAATCATTTAAATTTATAATAAAAACAATTACTTTAATTTCAGATTTGAGTTGAGCAATTTTCAAAGCAAATGAATGAGAATAAAACTATTACTCAGTGCATTCGTTTTCACTG
>VUQJ01044279.1:0-13670 GCA_015108635.1 Andinoacara biseriatus
GAGGGAGAGAGGGAGAAAGAGAGAGAGGGAGAGGGAGAGAGAGAGGGAGAGAGAGAGAGAGAGAGAGAGAGAGAGAGAGAGAGAGAGAGAGAGAGAGGGAGAGAGAGAGAGAGGGCGGGGGAGAGAGAGAGAGAGAGAGAGAGAGAGAGAGAGAGAGAGAGAGAGAGAGAGAGGGGGAGAGAGAGAGAGAGAGAGAGAGAGAGGGAGAGAGAGAGAGAGAGAGGGAGAGAGAGAGAGAGAGAGAGGAGAGAGAGAGGGCGGGGGAGAAAATGAGAGGTTGTGGTGGGGACTCTAACCGTGGGACAGACCCTTCTGAAGGATGGAGGGATGCTTTCATTTAAGGTGGACTGATAATTTCAGCTCCACAGTCGCGCACATCGTCCACTGGTACGCGCAGCCCGTGCGCAGGGCTCAATAATGAAGACTTCTCAGTGGACTGAAATGAGTGAGGATTTTTATTGCTCATGAATTCGCCCCTAAATTTTTAAAAACCTTTATTTAAACCGGCAAACTGATAAAATAAAACGATTTTTATTTACAACTGTTTCTTTGAAAAAGGTGATTTCTGTCCAGTTTGATCACATTTCAGGAAGAATGCGGTACTTAAAATTAAAGCTAGGAGACCCCATATTAAGTCTCCGGCGTCCTTCAGGTTCAGCTTTATTATAAAAAGTGAACATGAACAGCAACAAATCTTTCTTATTTAAGGTATATATATTTTTAAATGCAAGTTCATTTAAATGCCATATTGTACATTTTTTGGTGCTAAAAACGTAATAAATTCCTAACTCTCCTCTGTGTGGGTAAAATTAGCATAAACCAAAAAATCAAAAACAGGGCCATCCTGACTTCAACCACAGCAGAAAACTGCCACACACATAAAAAAGAGAATCCTTTATCTCAAACAATGAGAAACAGCAGATCAGAGATTTTTGTTAACTGAGTATTTTACATTTATTCTTTTGTTACGTTTCTACTGTTAATCTATTTACTGTCACCCCTTTATGTATATTGTTACCGGCCAATTTAGCTCAAATCTGCCGTGCCTTCACCTTATATTTTATTATATTTTAATTCATATTAAACAAACAGTTAAAGGTAGTGAAATGAATGGTTTTACTTGTTGTTTAATGCTACCTGTAACATAGACCGGAGCAGTGATTGAGACATGTCGAAAGACTTCAGATAGTATGAAGCGCTTTACATCATGTCTATATCTTGCTCTCATCTTACATGCGTACACGCGCTCTCTGCCACTGTAACTTGCCTGCAGGAAACTCAGAGTACGACCTTAAATAAGGGGCTGGACTCTGTGGGTCTGGCAGAAGCCGCTGCCTCCCCTCCGTGATGCGGTGAATCTGCGCTGCGTTATGTCCGCTATATAAGCCGCACACAGCAGCGCGAGGCTCACAGCGTCAGTGGACAGCTCCGTGGTGCTGAAATCTCTGAGACACCACGCTCTCTCCCACTCAAGCCGCGACACATGACTGGAACCATGGAGGGATTCTCGTGGAAACTTTTTCTACTTTCCAGCCTGGTTGTTGTAAAGAGCTTCGCGCAAGACTTCGGACAGACGCAGTTTATTTGCACATCAGTGCCCAAAGATATGGACTTGTGCACAGCTACGATGCAAAACAGCGGCCCGGCGGAAGACCTGAAGACCACTATCATACAGCTGCGGGAGACGGTGCTGCAGCAAAAGGAAACCATTGTGAATCAAAAGGAGACAATCAGGGAACTAACATCCAAGTTGAGCCGCTGCGAGAGCCAGAGCCTCCCTGCGGCGGCGGGACCCGGCGGCAGGCGGCCGGGGTCGAAGAACACGATGGGGGATGTTTCTCGGGGCACTACGGATACTCTGGCCCAGCTGGGACAGACTTTACAGACGCTCAAACAGAGACTGGAGAATCTAGAGGTAGGCGAGCAGAGTGAGTGAGGTGCCGACCAGGTCAAAAGTTAATTAAATAGCCTCCAGAGTTAATTAGATTAAGGGATATTACTCCTTAATTCGCCGAGTCTGTGTTGCCCCTGACTTTCTACAGCCTCTGTTTGGAGCCACGTGTGTTTTCTAACATATTAAGCTTCATGTGATGTGCTTTGTTCCGCAGTCTATAAAATCAAACAAATAACGCGATTAAGATGAGTAGAGCTGTGACTACTTTAACCCCCTGTCTGTCTCACTCTGTCCGATGCAGCAATACAGCCGAGGGAATAACACCGTGCAGGCAAACAGCCTGAAAGACCTGCTGCAAAACAAGATAGATGACATGGAGAAGCAAGTTCTGTCCCGGGTCAACACGTTAGAAGAGAGCAAAACCGGATCGAGGAACGACACCGAGCAGCGCAACAGAGTGGAGTCCACGCTCACCTCTCTGCACCACCGGATAACAGACCTGGAGAAAGGTGCGTGTGGATTTAGAGGCGCACAGGACTTTAAAGCTGGGCAGTCCCGTGTTGATCTTATGGTATTAAATTGATCCACGGATTTAAAAAAAAAAAATGCTGATTAGTTGCAATTTAATTGTCTTTTATGCTCAAGGACAAAAACAAAAACAGAATTATTCAGTGTTGCAGCGCCAACGTGAAACCTTTTTACCGCAACCATCACGTTGCGCACAGATATGAGGGTGGAGAAGGGAGCTGCATTGCTTTGCATATGGCATGCTCTGTTTGCGCTTTTTTTTCGCCGAGTTTTTGTTTTTCAAAGTCAAAATCTGAAAATCCAGCTTGTATATGAGCCTCCGCGATGGGGATTAGGAAAACTTTGCTCTGTGCGCCTCGCACCGGCGCTTTTTGGAGCAAATATACAAGGTCGGTTCAAATTCCAGCACGTGCAAATGCGTGTGCGTATAGAGAGGGAGGAGACAGAGCCCATCCATCCATCCATCCATTTATCCATCCATCCATCCATCCATCCATCCATCCATCCATTCCATCCATCCATCCATCCATCCATTTATCCATCCATCCATCCATCCATCCATCCATCCATCCATCCATCCATCCATTTATCCATCCATCCATCCATTTATCCATCCCCTTCCGCTTATCTAATTCAGGATCGCATCTCACACAAACTATAATGGGACGGTAATGGTGCAAAGAACCGTTCTGAAAGCAAATATCCAGTTTTCTTTCTCTTTTCAGAGAGGCTCTCTTTATAAAAACAGACAGTTATCACAGTTTTGTAAAATGTGTGGAGCTGTATGGATTCCCACTTTCCCTTCAATCCCCACACATAGAAACATAATACTGAAAAGTACAGACTGCTAGCTCTCTGACAATAATCTCATCCATAGGCAAAGACACCAGGCCAACAGACAAGTTCCAGATCACCTTCCCCCTGAGAACCAACTATATGTATGCCAAAGCCAAGAAGAGCCTTCCTGAAATGTACTCCTTCACCGTGTGTCTGTGGATCAAGTCCAATGCTTCGCCTGGGGTGGGGACCCCCTTCTCCTACGCAGTTCCGGGACAGGCCAACGAGCTGGTGCTGATTGAGTGGGGGAACAACCCTATGGAGATTCTCATCAATGACAAGGTAAAGAAAAAGCTATTATCCTGGAAACAGACTGAATTCACATGTTTCTCACCTTTGCAGGAAGTGAATGTAACACATCAAAATGGTAATTTGCAGTTGGGGGAATAATACTCTAATACTTTGTGCTTGGATGAGTCAGGGTGACCTGACAACTTCACTGTAACACAACAGGAAGTTGAGTTAAAATAGGCGCTGTTTGAAATAGAAGCAACCTTTTTATAGAAGAGGAGGAGATATGCGATAGGGGGAGTGATTCAGCAGGAAGGCGACACGATGTGAAGAGTCTGTCCTACGAAAGTGTGGAAGAGATGCTGAAGAAATGTCTTTGCTCCAGGTTGCAAAACTGCCGTTCCTCATCAACGATGGAAAGTGGCATCACCTCTGCATCACGTGGACCACCCGTGATGGGATGTGGGAGGCCTTCCAGGATGGAGTGAAGCGAGGCAGTGGCGAGAATCTGGCGCCATACCACCCCATCAAACCAGAGGGTGTTCTGGTCCTGGGACAAGAGCAGGTGGATATTCATTTTCAGCCATTTAATCCCTCATCTATTAGGAAATAATCCTCAATCAATTATGTGATTAAATTTGGACAAAGATTAAAGGAGGAGATATTTATGAAATGAGACCGTGGAGGCACTCAGAGGTGGTTAATTAAGGCTTTCCAGTCTGTGCTTGGCCTGAATTTGGATAGAGAAACATAATTTGAGACTTTTTACAGAGGAAACTTGCCTCTTGTACTAAGCAAGATTTATCATCCATGCAGAGATCAAATTGTGAAATTAAATCATGCCAAATTATAAAGAAAACAGCATCTTTATGCAAGAACAAGTCATCTTAGAAGTGTGGAGGACAAAAAAATCACAAGGATGCATTATTCAGTGCTTCAAATTTGACAAAATTAATTAAAATTTTCTCCTAACCTTTATGAAAAGGGAACAATTATATGATTTTATAATTTAAACTAAAATCGATATCAAACGGATGCTTAATGGGAAAGTAAATAGATGAAGGAATTAATAGAAAATTAATAAATAAAGAAGCTAATATAAAACAGAAATATCATTATATCACATTTAAAAAAATTAATTAATGCATCTATTAATTTTTTTTTTCTTTTTGGGGGGATTTTGGCCTCCATACAGGAACCAACTCAAAACAAAAATGTAAAAGTTGTACAAATTAAGGAAGCCCCCGTTTTATTGATCTAGTAAATCCTACTTTGTCTGGATAACCTTGCAGTCCCGTGCCCCCCCCCCCGAGTGAGATGCTGAACACTTCTCCTTTTCTTCCTCAGGACACTCTCGGAGGCGGCTTCGATGCCACACAAGCCTTCGTCGGTGAGCTGGCAAACCTAAATATCTGGAATAGGAAACTTTCTATCACCGAGATCTATAACTTGGCGACCTGCAACAGCAAAGCATCGAGCGGCGATGTGTTCTCCTGGACAGAGAGCAACATCGAAGTGTTTGGTGGTGCCACCAAATGGACCTTCGAGCCCTGCCGTTCAGCCAACTGAACTGCGTGCGCTGAAGAAAGGCCCGTCTGTATTTCTGAGCTTTTGTCGTTCTTGTCTTCATTTGACGTTCGTTAGAGACTCTCTGAGTTATCGGTAAGCTTAAATCTGGGATTTCCACCATTCTTAGGTATTCATGTTGCAAAACAGCACTTTCCATCTTGAGGAAAAAAAAAAAATCGAATTCATCTGGGAAACCTCAGTGAGAACGTATCGCGATCTGTTTTCCTTTTTCTTTCTTGGACGTTCAGTTGAAAGCACATCTAAGCTTTTCGTTTGGCTTATTTCGTCTTGGACTGGCAGCTGGCAATCTGCGCCTTATGTTTGGACAATTCACAATCCAAGTGAGGAATTACATAACCGCTCTCGCCTCCCCCCTCCCAGCCCTCCCCCCTTCCTCCAGGAGAGCGGGAGATTACGCTGTCTGTCCAATTCTTGTCAGTGTTTGGCGCCGTAAAGTGATGTCTGATGCGGTACAGCTCCCCGTGACCCCTCTCCCTCCCATACGCGCCCCCCCTCCTTCACTTTGCCCCGCCCCTCCGGAACTTGCACTGTGACAGATGAAGAGGAATGCCAGGAGAGGAGGGACACTTTGAAGGACACTGCAAAGTCAGACTGTGGTCAATTTGTAATCATCGTTCGCTTCAAGTGTTTCTGTAAGAATGTCGTTAACTTGCCAACATTGCTAGAAGCCTGGGTGCCTTGGGCTGGTTCAAATATTCAGCACATTCAGTATGTTTTCAGTTGCAAATTCAGTGTTTACTAGTTTCTTTTTTCCTGAGCCGGGTTGAGTTTCTTGTTCCTCTGGTAAACGTGATTTAATTCCAGTTTGTTATCTGACATGATGTGTTTTGGCAGGTGTTTGTACTACTCTGTATTAGGAATGTTACAGTAACTGTATAGTAACAGCATGAATGACAGAGTGCTGTGAAAGCATTGTTGAAATCTGCTTTACTATCTTCTCCGGGTCTGGGTTTTTTACTGTATTGTTATATGCTCCAAGCATGGCAAAACTGAGAGATGAAGAATTTAATTTTTGTAATAAAATTGTGATACTTAATGTCACAGTGCATTCCTCGCTTTATGTGAACATTTCTGCAGAATCAAATAGCAAAAAGAGGGAAAGAGAAAGACAGTGAAGAAACTGTGGAAGTTTAAGTGCAGTGAGAAAATACGACCTATTGATACTTTGTTGTTTGTGGTATGAGATGCACTCGGGGGGGGGGGGGGGTCTCTGCCATAACATCCTTTTGGTATCCTGGTTCAAATACGTCCAGCTTGAACTTAACCTCCAACACTTTAAAGGGTCCATGTGAGTTACAGTTTTCAGTGATGAGGTCACCGCTGATGCTTCCCGAATTATAATCACACACAAGCTCAAGAATCGACGAGTCAAAGCAGTTTGTTCATCTGAAGGTTGGGAAATTTTACCGTGAGACATTTCAGAAATATTCCTCTGTGTGGGCAGCTGTTTGTTTCTCACTGAGCATTTTCTTCATTAAGAAATCTCATCAGGTCCTCAAATATTCATCATGCCATGTGGTGCTGAATAATTTCCGCTGGGGTACAATTTGTTGATTAATTATATTGCATTTTAATCTAAAGAAGCTAAATAAATTACTGGGGGAAAAACAAGTTTTTCTCTCCGATTCGCTGCATCTTTGGGTCGACCTTGAAGTGAACATTTCAAACATTTTGAGTACGTTACAACCTGCTGACACTGCGTTTACCCTCACAACGAAGCGCACTTTCTTTTTTAACACCCATGAGGGCGAAATCAGCTTAACTAAATAATGCAACTGTGTTTTTTAAAAATATATATTTTCATATTTTTTAGGTAACAAAACAAAAAAGCAGGAAAAAAGCAAAAAAAAAAATCACTTGCCTCAAACAAGACCAGCAACTAGTTCAAAATCTGGTTTCACATTTGCATTCAAATCTTTGTGTCACTTCACTTTCACACTCCAAAATCCCGGAGTGCTCACAGCTCATTCAGTCTGTGAGTTTTTCCTCTGAAAGCAAAAAGATGAGTTTCATTAATGAGCATTTTAGTAAAAACATCTTCTCCTTGATAAGCAGAAATAGCTTTGGCTCTAGTGGGATTTCTTTTCCAACAATATTCCCACACATCACTTTGACCTCTTCCCAAAACATTTCTCCCAAACTCCACCAAACAGTTACTTTTATTTAATAAGTCTGGTTGATTCGCATAATTTGACAGAAGTTACACATGTTAACATATAAGTAACCACTTACAGTAATTTTAATCTGAGTCTGAGTTTAGCTCATGATGTGAACTCTGATGAACAGATGATATTCTGGTGTAATTCTCTGTCATTATTATTATTATATTTAATTTATTTTGAGCATTTTAAGCCTTCTCTGACAGCGTAGTGGAGAGAGTCGGCGTGTTCGGGGGCGGACTCGAGCCCAGACCCCCGCACACACCGCTGGCCTGTGGACGGCCTGCTGAGCCAGGCGCGCTGTGTCAGCGCCCCCCCGTCACTATTTTAACTGGTCGAGAGGACGTCAGCTGACGGTTCAACTGCAGCGCACGGAAAATCCATCTGGCTCTGCTGCGCTGAAACTCAATTCAAAGTTCAGCTACAGGTGCAAGAAAACAGACGTATAATTTTGTGCCACCAATAAAAACGTGAATATAGTTTATTATTATTTATCATCACTCAGTGAGAAATTCTGCCAACACAGATGGGTGTTTTTTTACTCCTAAACCATGAAAATGAGTTACACACACACACACACACGCACACTCAGCAATGTTTTTGTTAGTTTGTTAACAAATAATAAAATGATGGTGCGAGTCCTTCTGTCACAGTGAGGGTGGTGAGAGGATGACACGAAGTCAGCGAAGACGAGCTGATACAAAAGCTCAAAGAATTATAACAGAATTTAAGAGGAAACCTAAACGGGCCAAAGTATCAAATCTGACGTGAAAACAGAAACAGGAGAGAAATCAGGGGAGGTGTGATCGGAGGAACTGATGAGGGATGAGAAACAGCTGCTCACAACACACAGGTGAAAGCACTCAACAGGTGAGGGCAGAAAATCACAAAAGAGTGAAACAAAAGCAGGAAGTAAAACCCCAAAATGAGAGAAAGACAAAAAAAAAGTAAAAAAAAATCTAACACCAAGACATGAAGACTAAAACTACACGAAGCAGGAACACGAGAAGGAAAAGAAACTAAACTGACCGAATCAAAATAATAATGAGTGGAAAGAGCCATAAGTGATGTTTTTATTGTGGAGCTGAAACACAGCTGACAGTGTCGGCGACTTCCTCTCCGACTGTCAAGATCAGCATGAAAAGAGACAAAATCACGTCAGAGCTTTGTGTGCATCGACTTTCCAGCGAACGCGTTCAACGAGAAAAAGTGAATTTTCTTCCTTTATTTTCCCGTTTGAACACCACGTGCCTGCAATTTATTGTCTGACATTAAAAAAAAAAAAGATGCACATTTGTGCATAAAAAATGACCAGAATGCAGGAAATGAAGCTCCCACACGGTCTAATGTGCTCCACCCGATGTTGGAACAAAATCTACACCCATGACTTTTCACACCTGCCGACAGGTGATCCTGCTCTGACTTTGATCTCACACGTCAGCAAACACTTCAAATACTTTCTGTGGCTCAAATTCATCTCACACGGATTTTACTCAAATTCATTCACCTGCTGTCACGTCTTAGATACACAACAGACTCATATTTCAACCCTCAGCGTGCGCACGCTTCAGATTCTTTTTTAAATTTATAGCTCAGCTGACATCTCTGCTGCTTTAATCCTCTTTGAACGACAGCTTCTCTGCTTTCATCACTCATCGCAGTTTCTTTATTCTTCACACATAAACTGATATTTCACCTGCTGACACTGCTCACGCTCTGCAGCTAAACTTTCAAACGTTTCAGATTCAAATTCAACATTTCAGCGATTTCCGGCACCCAAAGTGCAACTGACACTTTCATTGTCTACACAATCTGACAAATCGACCCACACAAACACAAACATTTCTGAGCTTCTGAACTTCTTTCATTGTTGTACCTGTAGCGTGCCCTTTCCTAGCTAACACTGTGTTTTATTGCATCAAGTTTCCCTCCTCTGTGCTGCGAGCTCATGAATAAATTCATCAGGCCTTGACTGGAACATTATTTGGTGAAAACAAAGTTGTCCTAACAGGCGTTTCTGCTCGATAGATTGCTGTGAAAAACTTTGACCTTGCAGTTTTTTAACTTTAATCTCCCATGATGCTCAGCAGACACAGCCCCGGTCAAGAGCCTTTTAGAAGAATGACAAGGTAACTGAACTCCAGTTAGACCCACTTCACATTGTGACGACGCCACACAGCCATCGAAGAGCGCACGGTCATAATCACTGGCTCTGCTTACTGCGCATGCCTAATACCCTGCCGGCGTAATGCTGATAAGCCCTTTCTGAATGTATTGCTGCAGTGCAATAACATTTGTGCTTTGTGCAGAATTTAAAGTGGACAGACTAAAATAGACCCCCGCAGCCTAAAGGATGATGTTGCACTTTGTACACGTGAGACACAAATCCACCTCTTACACTAGCAGTCTCAGCTGATAACATGATGTAACACAGGAGTTACACTCGCCTGGAACAGAAAGTCACTTGATTATGAAGCGTTTGCTCTGTAAAGCTTTGACACCTACAGGCTGAAGGACAATAAGCTCAGAGCAACTTATGCAAGGTTTTTCTGCTTCTGAGGTACAATATACAACATGATGTTGTGCTTGCAAAGCACATATTCTAGGGCACCTCCTCAGCTGGCAATGTAAACCAATGTAAGATGCTATGATTTGTACTTTATGTGAGGAGAAGGTGTCCTACTTTTTCTTAGTTTTTAACAAAACTAGGAGTGTTGAGCCATGACAGCATACAAAACCCCATTTTGTGCCTGCTGTGGTCATTAGCAGATTGACAGAGTTGCTGGTAGTTTGCCTGGAAGATGCCAACGTGTCTGCAAACAGTTGTCAAACTACTCACAACCTGAAAAACTTGAGAAAGTGCAACACAAACCAGAAACAGGGAATTACCACCTTCAGAGTTGTGCCTTAGCAACTGCAACCAACGGATTTCACAAAGCACGACTTTTACTTTTAAGGTAAACACTTCAGGTTCCAGTTTGTCTTCACAGTTTCAGTATTTGGTGAGTGTGTGAATCTTCTGTGCCAACTGTGGATGACAGTGACAGCACCAGGTACCTCTTTGCAACCAATTTCCTCTCATAACTGCCAGCGACCTCCTGCAACCACTTGCTCACCAGTTGGGGAATAATACATGTTATCCTTCCTGAGCAGTGGTTAGCAGGGAGCCCGCAACCTCTAAACACAGCTGAGCGAGATGTGGGCTGCACCCTGGACGGGTCAGCAGTCCATCCCATGGCTAACAAATGGAGACGGATTCATTTCCAGCTTGTTGTTTTTTAATTTATTGACAAAGTAGTGCGGAGCAGAGAGGAACAGTGGGAGCAGTGTGATAGACACTGGGGTGGCCTTTAGTGCTCTGAATGTATGCTCTAGCATTTATTTAATTTTAAATGAGAATAATTCAAATAGATCTAAATTTTAAATCATTTTTTTCTTTTGTTGTCTTTTTATATCTTTATTTTGATCAGCTCATTGCTGTCTTCTGACGAGCTTATCTTCTTCTTTCTGGATGCTTTCTCCCGCAGTGCAAAGACAGGCATGTTAGGTTAACTGGTGCGTTTGAGCTGGCTGTGGGTGACCTCTCACCCGATGATGGCTGGATGTCAAGGCATTAGCGGTTGGCTGGAGGTCCCAGCAGGTGTGTCTCCCAGCTACAGCGACCTACTTGTGCACCTGTTGCTCATCGTGTCGTTACTCCTGCCATACTTACGTTTTCCCCTCTCAGCACCTTCGCCACACCGTTCAGTTAGTTTACGCACCAACGCAGGTTCATTTTGGTTTTAAACAATCATTGTGTGCAGTGATTGTTGGTGTGTTTCTCTGCTGCTTGCTGTCCTCTCTGAGCTTTCCTGTCTCGACTCATTTGACTTTGGGATTGTAATTCTAAATTTTACTTACCTGCTGAAACTGCTGCTCAGAAAATCTTTTTCAGCGACTCCAGTTTTTGTGACTAAATCCTTTGAACCTTATCCAAGGCCCGAGTCTGTATTTGCTTCCTTCATTAATTTAAAATCATGCAGTTTGAGAACCGCTGATGTAGCCTAACCGAGCTAAGCTAGGTGGTTTGGGTTGCCCCAGTCTTTGTTACCCTAACCCGCTAACTGTTAATGCTAACATCAGGACAAACAATCATCTCATTGTGCAGGAAAACACTAACAGCATTTCACAAAATGCCAAAAAACTCACTGCCTTCCAGTTTTGGTAAATATCAGTGAATGTTTGGCTCATCTTGGCTGCAGCTAAACAAAATAAACGGAGTAATTCCGGTTTTCAAACCACAACAAATAAAATGCGGCTAAAACTGTAAATAAATGTACAACACGCTGTTAATCAGAAAAAATCTGTGTCCCACAGAACAAATCGTTCCACTTTTACCCACATTGTCACAACAAAACAGAGAAATATATTTTTAAAGCCCCCCCGGAGTCAAGCCGCCCCAGGACAGACAAGATTCATGAGCCTTATATCTCATCATAGCCTTATACATTATATCAATTCCTCTGTTTTTTTTTCTTTTTTGGAGAGAGAGACTGAGTGGATAAAGATGTGACACCCCCGCTGACGTCTCATTAATTCATAAGCTGTCCCTGGTGGCAGCGGGAAGACAGGAATAATGCTTCGGTTCAGAGTTGCAGCATTTACTCTTGTTAACTTTGGGGAGACAAAGCAGCAGCATGTAATGAGACTTTTGGTTGCGCCGTGCTCGACAAATAACACTGAGAAGACTGTCTTCTGAAAGAGTGTCCAATATCGGCACTTAATGAGGCCTTGGACTATTGACAAGCTCTTTATTTCTGCCAGTGGATCCGTTTCATGTTGAGCTAAAGGACTTGAAACGGTCTGAGGAATTTAACTCACAGCAGCTGCTTGAAAGTAGACTGCCAGGATCAATCTTTCCTCTTAAAAAAGAGAAAGCGAGAGCCTGATCTTCCTTCTCTGCTCTCCTTTTCCCGTCTCCATTCTCCTCCCATGGTGAGAGCTCCAGGAAGCAGCGGGAAGTGAAACTTGTGGCATTTACTGATCAGCAGAAGCTTCCAGGAAGGATGCAGGGAGGATAATGAGGCTTCCCGGGCAGCCTGAAATCAAGGTGGATGTATGCCTACTTTTCTTAGCCAGCCATTTTGAACAAGTGAGTGGTAACCCCTCTTTATATATAGCCTATATAATATTTATATATAACCTCTTTATATGCAACCCACAACCCACAACAACAGCTGTAAACCAACACAAAGAAGTGAAGTAGGAATAACACTGGACTGAGATAGAGCTGAAGGTGGGAAATGGATATACAGTGATGTACATTTATGTATTTGCCTTTGCACAATAAAGTTTACAGCATATTTAAAATTGCAATAATGCATTTTGTGCCTGCAGCATTGACACATTAACTTCCTTTAAGTTGAGCAAACAGCTGCCTGCTGTTGAGCAGCTGTTGAGCAGCTGTGGTGCAGCATGATTCTTCCGTTTGAAGCTGGATTTGATTTCTAGACTGGATTTGTTGGAGGATAATCAGCCTCTCAGGACTTCTTTCATGCACTGTTGTTGAGAAGACTGCATCGCTGTATGAGTGCTACACTTTTAATTTCCTTAAAACTCTCATCACAGTCTTTGCATGTAATGCTAATGCTAACAAACTGATTCTGTAAAACTGGAGCTAAAGAGCCCCAAGAGTTCCTGAAAGTCAGGCTTATATGAAATTGCTTAGTCAAAGAGTTTGTGCACCTGAAAGTTTGTGCATTTTACTTAATTTTGTGACCAATTTTATAGAGACACTATGTGGAAACTGGATTCTTCACGTTGCATTTTTCTAAATGAAGTTTTGCTCACCGGCTAAATGGATTTCACTTTGCAGATAACAGTGTGAGCTGGCAACAGGCTGAGGAGAACCTGAAGAGGTGGAGGTAAGCTTGGGAAAAAAGAGGAACGAAAGTCAGGAGAAAGGAAGATGGTGAGGATGCAAGAAGTAAAGGTGTTTAGATTTAGCAAAAGGGGAGAAAGAGAAAGGAGAGAGCGCTCAGCATGCACCTTTGGCAGAAGCCAAGCAAGCAAAAACACGGAGCTGGCTGTAAACACATGGAAGGAAAATAAATTTAAACAATGGAGAAAATAACTTTTCAGCTGAAACTGCAAAATGCACGATTCAAAGGATGGAGGAAGGCTGGAAGAAGGATGGAGGGAGGAAGGAAGTAGTCACAGGAAGGAAATGCCATAATGCAGTTTTAAATGTGAAGTGAAGTGTGACTGCTAATTCATGCATTAAATTATTTTTTTGTTTGCCTATTTTCATCTGGTTGTTGTCCTGGTTTCATAATTTTCATTTTATTTTGTTTTGTTTATTTATTCATTTTGTTTTGATAAAAGTTTGACAAAGATCAGGTGAGCGTGGGGGGGGGGGGGGGGAGGAAAAAAAAGAAAAAAGGGGGGGGTGA
>VUQJ01044281.1:1206-13280 GCA_015108635.1 Andinoacara biseriatus
GGGTCTCAGCCCACAGCAGCAGTCTCATTTTGAATAAATTATATTGCTTTTATTAAAGTTTATGGAGGTTTTGTAGAAGTTACCAGACTTACAGAGTAATCCAGCTTTATGTAATGCCCCCAACAGGACTCTTATTTCTGAAGTATAATTGTCTGGCTGACAGACTTTAAATAAAAAGCCAAAGTAGTGTCAAATTCATCACTTCATTTTGCAGAAATATGTTAGCATGCCGTGGTGCTTCAAATTTCTGCTGTTGTTTAACGGTGAGTGTGGCTCTCAAACTCAAACCAGCTTGTCTTAACCACAGAAGCATTTGTACCAGATTAATATTTCTTAGCAATTTAATTTATTAAAAAAAACTGCTCTATCAGATGTGTTACATTTTTGATACGCAATGCTTTTGGAGTTTTATTAAAGGGCACAAAAACCTTAACTTGGTAAACTGGCGTGGGAAGCAATCTCTTTTTTTCAACCACAGGACATCCTTAAACTAAAACACATTTGCTTCAGCTGGAATTCCATGATTTTGACCTTGGGTTTGTTCCCACATGAAGTATGAAGCAGGAGCTGGCTGCTGCAGGTCTTTGTGCCGCCTCAGGGGGAAAACTGCAGCCTGCTCACGATCAAGATAGTCCCTCAAATTCACCTCTTAGCCACAGACCTCCTGCTCTGCTATTCACTGTTTTACTTCAGCTCAGCTTTCTCAACAACATAAGCCTCTTTCACATGCACAAACACATCAAAAAAGCTGTCCTGCTGTCAAGCACTCCAAGTCACTCAGCAATATAAACCCCTTCTCATCCCCCCTCATCATCGTCTCCATCCCCTGTAGCTCCGTCATTGTCTTTGGTTGGGCAGAGCAAAATGCCTGCTGCTGCCACTGAGCGACACAAAGATGAAAGCAGCAGCGTGGCTGAAAATAAAAACAGAGTTGGAATGAGCATCCCAGGGGTTAAGTGCTTTCTGATGGAGTCGCTGTGGGAGGAAGACAGATTATTAACAGATAAAGGTGTGTGTGAGTGTGTACGCACCCTGCACCCATCTCAGCTGATGTCATGTCACACAGTACTATTACACAACATTAAATCATGTAGCATCAAATATTGACCCCCCCCGTGCAGACCCAGCAAGCCATCCGGAACGGTGACATTCCTCTAACCTATTTTGCAGGAGTGCAGCAGAGTGTAGAGATTAAGCCTGATGGCACATGTAGCTGTAAGCAAAGTCGGTCTCGGTTTTTATGTCACTCTAACATGTTCCCTCTCTCCTTAATCCCTCTGCGGTCGTGTTCTCATTTACCACAAAGCCATTACGAGCCATTGTGATTGCAGAGGAGAGCAAGAGCATCTGTAAAAAGATAATATTTATATGCTGAGCTGAATATTAATGCACATGAGAGACTGTGAGATTTTTTTTAATGCTTTACATATATAATATGTTTATGTATGCATCCTTAACCCTAACCCTAATGAAATAAAAGTTGCCTTCCTATGTGAACATTTTCTGACCTTTTGAGATAAGAAAGCAGCCTTACAAAAGCCAAAAATAGCAATCTATTCTTTAAAGTTGAGTCTCTTTATTGTCTTTTTTTATTGTCTGAAAAATGTGTCAAGTCAGTAAACAGAAAATCTAATTGAACAATTTGTCTTACACCCTTAAGGCAAAAGTGGGAATCTCTTTCCATTAAAGGCAGATCTAGAGTCACAAAATGCTACTGTTACAAGAGGATCAGCTAGAGTCTGCATGCAGGAACGGGGTCAGTGAGGCTCAGCAGATGATAATCTTGGAAAATATGGTGAGTGGGAGACACAGAGTTGACAGGAAGTTTAAAAAATGCAAGTTTAAAAAGATAAAGTGTCTTCATGTTGCACTCAATAATTATTATGTCCCTTCCCAGAAGCAAATAAGAAAGACACTGACATTAACAGAACTCACGTTGCACTGTGAGTACGTAAAGTTATGCTGGTGGTGTGTTATGGACGGCATTGTTGACTGATCAGTGCAAGAGTTCTACTCTGAGTGAAATTTTGAAAAAACACTCAAAAAAACTGTCATCTCCTAGAAAACCCCATAAGTCATGTGTCCAAGCTATTATTACGGCCTGCAGTTTTTATCCTCCCACGCAATATAAAGTGTGTGGCTATAGTCGCCGCACCATCGATCTGTTCGTCCATCCATCTGTCCACAAGCTTTTACCTTTCTGGTCGATAGCCTTGAAATTTGGAACTTGTTCTTTGCTCTTCAGAGATGTGCAACACAATATTCAGATTCCTTGATGATTACTATCCTTTGTAAACTTGGCTGTACAACATGGAGGACTTCAGACTGTTGATGCTATGATAGTATATGCAAATTATATGCAGCCTCTTTGTCATGCCTGATTGACTTATATGCGATTATATTGTGCTGTGAGATTGGCTATATTTACTTGACCATTATTGACTGAAATGGAGATAGTGGGGATTCCTCATAATTATCAGTTGACCTATGTCACTGAATAGCTGGCAGTCGCTTCACAGTGAGAAACTTGGAAATCCCAGATTTGTAGGTAAAAAGTCAGTCTGTTTACAGTAAAACCAGTTCTAAGCTGCAGCCTTATTGATTAGTACATGATGCCAACTTCTTATTGGCTGAGTATTGTCTAACATAAATAGTACTGCGTCTGTAATACAGTAGGATGTGGTTACCAAAAAGTATTTGTAGCACTGTTACAGATAATCACAGAAAATCAATGTCTTACAACATGTTTAAAATTGTTTTGATTTAATGAGTACTGCTAATACTGAAAACATATTTTGCTGGAATATGTATTACATCTGTGTCACCCCTGGGTTAGTAAAGTATGTGAATAAAAGTATAGGGCAAGGTCTCCAAATGATGGCAAAACAATTCTGCAGCGTGTAATAAGAAAGATTTTCTGGTTTCAAACTGGGCTGCAATGTTATCTAGACTTCTAAATTTATTTTATATTATGATTAATTGCAGGAGGTAATTTTTTTAACTGCCATTTCAACGGTATTACTGACTACAGTACCGAAGATAAGATATTCCCTGATTATACAAACAATTTTTAACTTTCTTGACAAAACTTTAAAAAATAATAACAAAATAAACTGCAATTTCTTCACATCCTGTTTCCTCTTTACTTCCTGTGTCACCAGGAGTGACACCCATTGTTCTTTAAACGCATCTGGGTTTTTTTCAGACAGAAGGAACAATTGACCAATATAATGAATTAGCTGGGGGAACATCTTGAGTGGTTAGTTTTCAAAGAATTTGAACATTCATATTTATTTTTACAAGCTCATGCATCCTTGTTGCTTTAAGCCTGGCTGCAAAAAGGTAATTGTTCAATGAACGTTAATCTCGCCATACTAACATAAAATAGTGAACATTTAATTTAAAGTCTTATTGTGCCGAAAGACATTAAAAAAAAGCCACAGAACCACTTGGCTATGGACTTTTATTATATACATACACACACACACACACACACACACACACACACACACACACACATATATATATATATATATATATATATATATGTATATTATATTTATTTTAACTTCAGCTAATTCCCATACGTTACTAGCTAATATATAGCTAATATAGTAGTTAGCTAACATTTTGTAACATGGCCATTTTGAGACTTTAATTTGTGTTTCAGTGTATTAGTATTAGTATTAGTCATGTATTAAAAGGCCATCCGGTAAGCACTCTTTTTTTCTCTTCTGAATTGAGCTCAGTTGAATTATGGAGCTCTCTGAGCAGATACTAAAACTCCTGTCAACACAGAGAAAAGAGAGAAAGACATCAATGGCTTGAAAGAGGAAAAGAGAAAAAAAATGGTCTCACGGAGAGGTGGATGTGGAGGCAGAGCTGGATGGGGCCGCTGGGCTGATAGTAAATCTGGTTTTATTATTGGATGAACAGGCACATGCTTAAGTGAATGGACCAGCAGAGTTTCACAAGCAAGAGCTTCAGACCATTCTGCCGTCTGACAGTTTGATGATTTTCCACACGACTGACATGCAAGTTAATCAAATTTGTTCTTTATTTAACCTGGTTAGCTCTGCTTAGAACAAGAATATCCTCTTCAAAGGAACCCAAGACAGCAAAATCAGTATCAGCGTTTCAACACTGTAAAGAGTTATTTAAGGCACCACAACAGGAAGAGCAGCGTGTCCTGACATTGCAGCCACTTGGGTTTTGTTGACTCTGGGAGACACAAAAGCAGCAAAAACTAAATAAATGACCATCACATGACAAAAGCTAGTAAATGTGTGTCATTCAAGCCTGCATAAAGAGGGAGAAAGCCACGCAGTGACCCATCAAAGACTGCAGAGGCTTCCCTCTTTATGACCCATAAACCACTCTTTTCAATTCTCTGAATGTAGAGCAGGGGCGTTTCCAGGATTTAAAAAAATAATAAAAAATGTAATGGGGTGGCACAGGGGACAGAACCAGTCAGAGGGGATCATGGGAAATCGGATTAAAAAAAATAGATAAGATAATGAACTTTGTTTTAGAAAACACTGGGTCTGATTTTTAAACTTTTGTTTGTTTTTTTATTCATTGCATATTACACAGTTGTAATCCATCAAGGTAGTACTGCACAAGAGTTTGAATTTTTTGTTTGTTTGGCAAGAGTTTGACTTGTTGTTAGTTATTGTAACTCATCAACAAAACAGTTCTCAAGAGCAGTTTTTCAGGCATCATCATCAACCCCTCCAGCCTCCAACAGCAGATTTTTTTTTTCAGTCATTAACACTGGACACAAATCTGGAAGATTTGAGATGTAGACTGAAGAAAAATTGTTTTCATGTTAACCAAGGAACAGGTCTAGGAGCACGAATCAGTAGATTAAATTCAATATTGCACAAACAGCCATGAGCTCATCTTATTTGCAGATGCCAAGAGACAGCGTATGTGTATCTCAGGACCACCAATTTCTATTAGACTGTCTATTTTTTATATATACACAGTATCTATTTATAGCTATTATCTGCTTAGATAAACAGCTGTGATGTATATAGTTCCTTGAAATTGCTATATGAATATTACATTAAAAAATGTGTTCAGCTTTGAGGTAAATTAAGTAAAGCAGCTCAAGCTAATTTGAAATAAAATAGGTCCTCTGTAATTTCTGTATTTGGTCATTTGATTTAGGACAAAAGAGCTGAAAAACTAATAATATAGTTCTTTATGTATAGCACTAATAAAAGATTTTTAGCATGTTGTCATGCTAAAAAACCTTCATTCTTCCTAATGGCCAGCAGGAAATGACTCCTGTGGCTGAAAAACAGAAGTCTATTAGAAAATGGTCCATTGGGTCCCTTTTACTGATGAGTTTAAAGTTGAAATCTTATTGAACACAAGATATTTATTGTGTGAATTGTGGCCCCAAGGACAACAAAACAGGGTATGCTTTAAGGAATGGCTTTCTTGTGACTGACGTGTCACTCTCATAGCCTGCAGTGTGATTTCACAGTAATATCCATGTTGTGCTTGTATGCTTCAAAAAGCTAAGATGAAGACAGCGATGTCGTTGGTACGTCAAACAAGAAGCGATTCTTTGGAAGCCACAGGCCACTGCATCACTCCATCAAACCTTTCCTCAAAAAGAAAGAAAAAGCTGCTCGCCTGCCTTTCAAGGCAGCAGACAGTTAATAAGAAGGAGACAAAATGATCTGAGGTAATTCACCAGTCCCTTTCCTGCTTGCACATCAGGCCTTGCTCCTGACCTTTGACTTTCAACCTCTTGACCTCAGCTTTGTCCATCCGTCAGGTGCCAGCTTGCCTTCTGCAAGGATCAGAATTCCTCCAAGATGCTCTCTTTTGAGGGGGTATAGTATTGTCTTTCCTGCACAAGAAGAAAAATCATCAATCATTTTATACTAATGCATGGTTTTCATCTTTTCTCCTTTTCTTTTAACATCAAATTTCAAATTCTCCCCTGGCATGATTGGGCAATTTCTAGGGAATTTATGACATACTTCTGACAAACATATCAAAACATTTGGAAGGAAACATGAAATCCTTTGCCTCCCTCGTGCACCCCACTTGTTGATTTGTTACATCCTCTGGGCATCTTGTCAGCTACTCATAACTGAGATCAAAGTGCTCCCTTTCTCATGCAGAGATATCATGAATATTTTGCAGGTATCATCACAAATCGTATTTGCCCACTGGCTTTGATATTGCTGTCCACCTGAACAGGAATTCATATCTCTCCTCCCTCACTCTGTTCTCCAGCCTTCTCTCAGCACAATACATTATAACAGCATCAGTACTTCAGTCCAGGGATTGAGGCAAATCATCCCCGACTTAAAAAAACCAAAAGATATCTATCTTGGCAATGGTCAATTTATGTCTTGTTTTGATATTGGCAAAGCCACAGTGCACTTTGTTTCTCTTCTGCTTTGTTCTTTGTCCCCTCTGCCCTGCCTCTATTTCTTTTCTCCACCTTGCCCTCTCACTCAGCCGTACCCTTTTCTTCCCTGCTGGCCAGAAGAACACAATATGTGGGATCAAACAGCGGGGAAGTAAAGAGCAAAGTGTCTCTCTGTCTCCTAAGCTCTGTGAGGATTAAGGCCAGAAGACTTCTGAGGAACAGTCATAAACTGTGTTCATGCCTGCAGGGTGCAGAGAACGAGAGACCAAGATGGAGGAGAAGGGGACAATGAGGACACTGGTAAAGCAAAGGAATGTATCAGAAGATACAAGCAAGTCAGAAAAACAGGAGTTTCTATTTAGAGGTCATCAGCTCATGGGTTTTACACTGGACATCCAATTTTTAAGTCTCAACTAGAAATTTGTTTTATGTCATTTTTTGCTAAGGTTGGAATACGTATCTGTACCTGTTCTTTTTTTTGTCCTTTTCTATTCTTTTCTTTTTCTTTTGAGAGCTGTGTAGAGAGAGACACAGAAGTTTGTGGCTTTTTTTTTTTTACTATCCACATTATTTACTTTGTGTGTTTTTAGGATTAGCTTAGTGTAGCTTTTAGCTTAGCTCTTAGCCGACTCACTAACACCATGGCTTCTTCTCCTGTCCCTCCTGTGCTTTCCTGCTCTGTGTGTCGGATGTTTAGTTACTCCTTGGCCTCCTTTAGGTCTTGTATAATCAGGCCCCATCTTACTCTTTGGCTCCACAGCATGTATTTTGTTCGGTCTCTCACCCTTTAGCCCCAACCAGTCGCACATGATGACCCCCCCTCTCTGAGCCTGGTTGTGCCAGAGGTTTCTTCCTGTTAAAAGGGAGTTTTTCCTTTCCATTGTCGCCCAGTGCTTGCTAACAGGTAGTGGTTTTGACTGTTGGGTTTTCTCTGTAATTATTGCAGGGTCTTTACCTTACAATATAATGACCCTTGAGGTAACTTTGTTGTGATTTGGCACTGAATTACATTGAATTGCAGCTAGCACCAAAGCTCAAAATCAGCCAGGGGTGATTTTCTTTCACAGCCTTTCAGTTCTCCAAATATTCATGTGTGAAATGTCAATTGTTGGCATGCAATTTATGGCTTCTGTTAAAAAATCTCTTCTCCTGCAGACTAGAAACACATGTATTTTAGATAAAAGAAATCTCAAGTACTACAACTAAATGAACAATGAGGGGGTTTAGCAAATAAAAACAAAGAGAGCTGAAGATAATTCTGCAAAGATGACAGGTTATTATATGAAGGGCTTTGCTGGGATTTCCAGCAGACTAAGTGAGTGAAGTATGATGATGCCGGGTTATGACTTGTTGTGCATTCAGACGCTACCATTTCTGGCAGAGTAAGTCCTGCACAGATGTGAACCTGGGATCAGAGCCATGTGAAAGACTTCTCTCTGTGCTCATCTCCTCACTGTTTCTCCTCTGCACACAAAGGTGGCAGGTACAGGTTCAGAGGTAAACCAATAAGAATTGTATTGCTGCTGATAGCTGGAGGATACTTTTTGGGGCCACTGTCCTGAAGCATTTAACCCAGAAGCCTGCAAAATTTACAATTCTGACCACTCTAAAAGAAAAGGGCATGTGTTGCTAAGGCTCATTAAAAGTTAACATTTGCCACTGGATAAGAGCTAACACGTGTTTTTACCATTCACTACTTTAGCTCAGGAAATCTAATTTTTTATAGTCTGTTTGGTGAAATTATTTGACCACCAAATGCTTGGGTTTTGGCAATTTGGCAAAATGATTATCTGCTCTTTTTTTTTTTTAGCTTAAGTTAAAAACAAAAACAACTAACTTCTCTTCTATTATAATGTTTCCATATAAATACATCTTCACATTTCTGAGTTGATGGTTACTGTCCTTGATAAGCTTTATATCTCAACCATATTGTCATATTGTCTCAACCATATAATACAATTCATAATAATAATTTAAAAAGAGCATGTTTAACTAACCATCTGAATGGCTGTTGTACAATTCTGATTTTGTGTTCTTCCTTGTAAACTTCTCCATCCATCCATCCATCCATCCATCCATCCATCCAATTTTCTTCCATTTATCCGGGCCAGTTCTTCTAACTTCTTCTATAGCTAATAAAAAAATATCAAGTTTTTTTTTTAGTTCCCCTTGTGTTTTTAATAGCATCTAGTTGCTCTGTGGCTCTGTTTTAAAAGAATGGGGGTAGGGGGTTGGTCTCTCTTACTCTTTTTCACACTTGGTCAGACGTTAGGAATTGTATGATTTTGTTTGAAAAATGTCACAGAAACAATTCAAATTGACAGGTGAAAATGTTTTCACATCAACACACAATCACCGGGCTTGACAGCCCGCTTTTCTTTTCTCTCTAAATTTCCGTTCTACACAGTGGCTGGGGAGCAGGGAGAAGATTTTAACAAGAACAATACAAGTCAAGTGTGCAATTACATCTTCACTTGTTGACAAAACAGCCCAGAGAAAGTAACATCCTGCCAACTGTGTTTTCAACTGTGTTTGCCCTCCCACCTTCCTCCCCTCTGCAAGCATCTTTCATCCCTCTCCAGCTCCCATGTTAATGGAGCCTCGCTCGACTCGGTATGAGGCTTAAGTGAACTTGTCAAAGTCAGACGTCCCTCCCAAAGATAAAAGGAGCTTTGGTGGTCTCTGCTGTGAGGTGTGGCGGCGGAGAAGAAAAGAGAGAGAAGACAGAAACAGAGGACGACACAAATACCCAGAAACAGCTGCATACCTCAGCTCTGCATACCTCATTGATGCAATTTGTCCCTTTGTTTTTTACTGGGTTTTGCTGTTGTTGGTGGTGTTCTTTCAAGCTTTGTGTTCAGGACACATCATAAATTTAGCATGACCTGAGGGAGGTCTTCCCCTGTCAACAATGAGGTGGTCAACGACCTCAGGTAGGATACTGGCCTGCATGGTCCAATTGTCACCTGAGGGGAGGTGAGGAACGATGGGCTGGACCACACCTCAGTCCTAAGAGCTTCAGGCAAACCTTTGGTGTGAACGACCAGCTCTTTGTTGGAAATCTGACGGGACAGATAGTAATTTCCTGGGAAGCTGATGGTTAGAAGTACAAGAGTGGTCTCTTTGTGCAGTAAACACACACACAAATCTGAGAGGGTGGAAGTAGGTGATCCTCACACAACACTAATGGCTCCAGTGACTTAGAAGGAACTGAGCAGACACCTGCAGAAAACTAGGAAAAACTCTAATGTGTCTGTGTCAGTGCCACATCCAATAGTAATGGGACTGTACACATCAGCTACTGTATGCAATAAATATCAGTGGTCACATAAACATCAAGTTACAAATACTCAGACAAAAAAAAAATCAGACACAACTGTTCAAAAGGAGGTTTTAACTATATTAGGTTGAAAATAATCTCTTCCTGTTCTTCTTATTCTTCTTGTTTCTGTCTGATGGCATCAGTGTTGCAGAGAAATGCCCAGTGTGTCCTTTGCCGCTGGTACCTTGATACACTGTTCATAGCAAAATTAGATACAAGATAATGCTTGAGAGCTTTTTTTTTTTTTTGCACTTTTGCTTTCACTGGCTCTGAGAAACCAGCACTATTTGATACCCTGGGAATACCAACAGGCTGGCTATCTTCTGATGGAAGTCAACACTTTGTGGTACAGAGAGACAGAGAGCAGTGATGAGTGCAAAGCCTGGTTAGAAATTCGTGCTGAGACTTGTCCAAGAGAGATGAAGCCTCTAAGTTGCACTCCAAGCAATCATAGTAGCTTGCTATAGTTCATAATATTTCAGATGCTTCTAACTATCACATGAGACAAAGTTCTTGCTTTCATTCATACATTTCAACAACTTTAATTGATTCTTAAACCTTTCAGTAAGGGGAGGGGAATGCATTGAGTTTATCCTACCCTCACATAAGTGCAACCTTTTTTTTATCATGATTTTATTTACTCTGGTCATTTTTTATAGCACACCAATTTTACTTATTTGACGTTATATATTATTAACCCTTTCATGCATAATGGTCACAACAGTGGACATATATTCAAAAGCACATGCATGTGTTTTGTTGTTATACAGTAGTTGCATATCAGCCAACACAATGGATGCTTGTGCACCATCTCATACTACCCACACTGCTACCTATTTGCCCATCAGAGGAAGATGTTTTTGGTTTTGTATTTGTTATTTGAATGTAATCAATGGATCAGAATTAGTCAATGCCTAAATAGGAATAAAAACATTCAGGAAAAAACTGAGGTTCTCAGAATTCATGCATGAAAGGCTTCATATTATCAAAGAAGGCACAGTGTTTGCTTCTTACAGGGCTCTCTCAGCGTCCTGCTCACACAATACTTGCATTACATCCTTAATGTAGTTAAAATGACATGTATTGTGTAGTGAGGAAAAAAACAAACAAAAAAACAGCAAGTCTAGCAGAGCAGCTGCAATTGAAGTGGTGCTGAAAACAAACAAGGTGCCAGCATGAGTTTTCTGAGCTCAGTAAATTAAGTAAGTATTTGATGAAGTCAATAAGCCAGTGTTAGAAGAAGCTTAAAAACAACTTAAGAAAACACTTCAGTGCAGGAACACAGCAGGTACGCCGTGTTCCCAGGTCATGATGGAGCCGTCCAAATTGGCCCGAATAGGTTTGGCCTGCTGTGTAGGAGTCCTGGGAACAACCCAGTCCACAGTTTCTGAGTGGGTGGCCTAATCCAGATCTGCACTTGGTTTCATATACCATGCATGAACGTACACTGACAGGCAACACACACTTACAGAAAATATACAAAAAAGAAAAATAGAAAATACAGTGTGTTCCACTTATTGAGAATTTCTATCAGTTAATATGAAAATGTTTTCCCTGTGGAAACCACCAGTTGGTCAACCGCAAAAATTCTCCTGGGACTGAAAACCCAACTGGCAAACTCTTTGAACAATCAACCACAAGACGTCACAGTGCCGTTTAAAATGGTTTTAGGGTTTAGATTTAGAGAGGGATAAGGTTTGGGAGAGTGATATAGGGGTAAAAACGGAAACAAGGAAGATTGGAGCTGGGCTGGATTTTTAACACACATAAAAATGATTTTCCATAAAACCAGCACAAAGGGCTCATTCATTGTAGACACAGTTATTGTTGGGTTTTTTTTTTCCTCTTATAATTTAAGGAGGGAAAAAAGTCTAAAAAGCTGTTTGTCTACAAAGTCCTCAACAGGAGTTGGTCATTACAAATGTTTTAAAGGAGCAATAATGAAAACATTAACAAGAGTTCTTAAATGTCACTCACACCCGAACAACAGCAACAAGAAGAAAGCTCTAGAAACCACTGAACACTACTGACCTAGCACTGAAAAGTCAGATAGACAAAGTAAAAGATTAACTTAAAAATGCAGTAGAGCATTCAGTAAGAATCAAGTACTTCCCACAGGAGGAGAGGAGAGTATATATTGTTGGCTACTCATTGATAGAAGCATCAATCCAAAAAAGGTGATATCTCTCCTGTGTCTCATCTATGTCTAATTAAGAACTCTTTGCTAACAAGCTGTGCCACATTATTATAGATATTTCAGAGGTATGACAGCTTAGCTTAGATTAAATCTTCTATGCCTTTTGACTTGTAGTTGATATGTCAACTGTGTTTTTTGGTCAGTCAGTGGGAACTGGC
>VUQJ01044281.1:21302-31634 GCA_015108635.1 Andinoacara biseriatus
ACCAACAAACAAATCACTTAAATTATCTTTCTTCCCCATTCTGATGCTCAGTTTGAACTTCAGCAAGTCATCTTGACTATGTGTACATGCCTAAATTCACGAAGTTGCTGTCATGTGACTGGTTGATTAGCTATTTGGCTTAACATGCAATTGAGCAGGTGTACCTAATTAAGTGATCAGTGACCAGTGTGTTCTCTATGATTCTGGGAGATCCACTGTGACATTGTTGTGCCCTCTATTGGTTAGAATTGTAAAAGCACCTTACAATGTGAATTTAAATAAAATCTAGATAATTACAATACAGCTAGTGTCTTGTTATGTCTGTGTTGGTAAATAAATGGGGAAGTGAATTGGAAAATATTGTCCATATTGACACAATATCATCAAGAGATGATTTTAACAGTTAGATTCAAATTGGTTTATTTAGTCTGTTGTTCAGCAAGATTAGAAATGTTCAAATATTGATCAGTGTTTTTCCACAGGTTTGCATGATTCGCCTCATTTCTCCCAACGATTAGCATCGTAATCCTCTCTCCTCCCTCTGTCTCCTCTCCGGCTGTCGAGGCAGGCTGCTGAGACCTCTGCTGTAGAGGGAGGGTTTCACTGCCATCTGGGCTGCAGCAGGGAGTGGCAACCAAGACAACACCAGCAAATACACATTCAGTCTTGATGTACACCAGATATGGATGAATAAAAGCCTCTTTTTCAAGTCTGCAGAGCTTATAACTGAGAATAATAAGAGAGGACAAAGGGGGAAAAGACTAAAACCATCAAAATAACCAATATGGCATGTAGGTATGGTCACAATATAAATCAAAGACGTCATCTCTAAAACTATTTGCAGTTACAGCAAAGTCAGTGTTTTTAAAGCTCTAAAAAGATGCCAGGCTTTGCACCGTATCCAGCTTCAAGCTGCCTGTTGCAAACTGTTCTGGGATCACATCATGTGAAAGCTCAAATCAGGCATATGTTTACTGCAGGAATATTGAGAGAAAAAAAAGCTGTTCTTCCGAGCTGATCTGAAAAAGCTTGAATTAGAGGGGAAATAATGTGGTAATATGTTCAGAAAATCCAAGAAAATAAAGCAAAACTAATGATTCCCTCTTGTCAAACTTGAGGAAAAGATATGACAGACCTTTATTCCATAAAAATGATCTGCTATGATACTAATAGCAGGGTGGTGGTTAACATAATTTAATGAAGCACATGCAATTACAATTAAAAAAATATGGCTTGTGTTTTGTTTTTTTACTGGATGCCTGATCTGGAAATTTTTGTAAAATAATATGTCCAATGTACCTGCCCTGCTCTCGGGCCTGATTCGCTATCCTTGTTCAGATTCATGTCTTCATCAGTAACAAGGCCAACAGTCACTGTGACAAATACTGCAGTTGTTCAGATGCCCTTATATGAAGCCTGGCCAGCTTCCAGCTCTCTCAGCAGACAGATCTGTCTATTAGCCCCCCACCCCACCCCTCCATCTCTGTGCTTTCTCTCTCTAACAGAGACAAATGACCTCATCGCTGTCATCACACCGTGGCCACCATCGATTATCACCGCTCGTGTCTCACTATCTTCTCACCTCACCCTCTTTGTATACCTCATTTAATTTGTTTCCTTCACGCCTTGTTTCATTATTGATTTGAATGCAGGGTGGCAAAATCTTGATGTCTCTTTTACAGTGTGTTGCTTCTTTTGTACAGCAACATTAAACCCTTCCTTAAGGCTAAAGGCAAAGACAGTGCAGAAATTAGATGCTGATGAGTTCACAGCCCACACAGATATGTGAAAATCCCACATGAGATTAAGAAACTTCACAAGGAGAGTTACAATTTATGGTACAAATTTTAAAAAAAAATGCTGGCAGTGAGCATAAAACAGGGCTCCAATGACCTCTTGTCTCCCTACTTCCAGTGGAGTTCACTCAGTACTCATAAGTCAGACCACACTTACTTTAAAAATAGCTTTTCTTGTGATCTCAGCTACACACCTGAAAATCTTTGTGACAATATGTTGCATGTTTGCTGCACCAAAATCTATTCACAGACATGCAGATTAACACCTGCCAAAATAATCCAAACCACCTAAAACCACCAACCACACACACACACACACACACACACGCACACACGAGGTTAAGAAAAGCAGTGTTACACTCTGAGATAAACATTAAACAATATACTAGAAAAACAAAGAGAATAGCAGTACTTACTGGTAATTACTCTTCTTATTTATCCTTTTTGTTCAACAATAAATAATAAGCAACGTACTTATCAGCGGGTGTTGGTTATAGGGCCCTTATATTTTTGGCAGGATTGTTCAAGTGATGAAGCTAGAGTGTCATTCGTGCTGTAAAGATGCTTAACTTTGGGGTCAGCAGCACTTTGCCTTTGAGTTAAAATCACCCACTGCAGCCATGAACGCTGGCAACAGTCTGCCATTAAAACCATAAACAACAGAGTAAAGGGAGAAATGACCTGGCCATAAAATCCTGATGGTCTCTGAGTCTGATGTACAGTTCTGGATTCTGTAGAAAAAAAACAAAAAAAACCTGCCTTTGCTTTGAGCTCCTCGACCATTAGTGGGAATGATTATGACCATATATTTTAACCTGTAGTCGCCCACTGAAGTTTTAGGTAATAGCAAGTCCAAGGTCTTGCTTGTGACAGTAGGGAAAACAAATGATTATTATAAGAGGGTAAAGGTAATTGGCCATAATTCACAAAGCCCACGAAAGACTTTCTGGCTGTAATCAAAGCTGGTTTCCATACAGTGAAGGTGCCTGTTTGACAGGCCATTTGTCTGGCTGCATGCTTGTTACACTCTCAGCTCTCAATATATGAGCCAGTCTTAAGAGGAAAATAATTTGAAGCTGCAGGATTTTGATGATATCACTTCTCCTGTTACTTAAGTATGTAAAAGCACATTCGGTGTTTAGAACATTTAATATGACCATGTTATACACATTTATATGATATGGAAGTGACATTTTAGTGAAAGACACAAAAGAAAAATATAATACAGAGATTAAAAAACTGTGAACTCTATCGAAAGTGACTCTAAACATATTTCAGAAAAGGGTCACTTTAATGCATTAAGTAACATCTTAATCTGTAATGCAGTGTCTAACTAAAGTTGCTGAGTTAGTGTAATAACTTAAAAAGTCCAGTGTTTATATTTTAATCTAAGGTAAAATGCAGCAACCTCACAAGCTGAGTAAATGTTGTTTGTTACGTTGATGGTGAAATGTTTAAATCTAAATGCCTGAATAACATTTTAGTACACCCAGTAATAACACTCTGAGCTTGACTTTCATCCTTTCCATTCCTATCCAAAGCAATGCAAGACAATAAATTATGGTTGATATGACTGTTGATCGCCACTAGATGGTATCATTAATATCACTGTGCCTGAGGATCTGATGAAGCTTCAAAGTCCATCCATATTAAAGTGTCAGCGTGTTGCTGCTGCCCGCTCACGACAGTTGGAAAGACAAGCTGCGTACTGCTCTGTGAGATGGGCCGCCTTGCTCCTATTTCCATGCACATTGAACCATGTTTCAGTTTGCCGTGATGTGACTCTTAATGCTCACTCTGACTGCGACGACTCATTTTGTGTTTCACAGCAAGATGACGAAAATCCACAGTGAAATCTAATATCTACAACAGCATGAAGTTAGCCAGACTAAACAGACAAAACAAACAAAGCAAATGCTGTTCCCAGGCTGTAACTATAGGTAGCATAAAATTAATTTAAGCAAAAAAAATAAAAAAATAAATAAAAAATGGCGTGGCTTTCATAGGAAATATTTTGACCCACTACTTAAAGAGAAAAAACTACACAGAACAAGTAGCAAAGTTATGCATCGAGTCCTGAAAGTAAGGCAATAAGAGTTAATAGTGTCTTAAAAAATGTAATGGTTTGTTAAAGTACATGGACACACACAGACTTCAATAAGCGCAGCGGTCTGTTTGACACACATAAGCTGCTGCTCTGTAGTCTTTTTTCCTTAGGGTCAAAGGTAAAGACCTGACCTGAGACCAACATGCCCTTATTAATAAAACAATAAACAGCAGTCTTTTCTCAATAAACCTCACCAGCAGGGCTCAAACCTAGACTTGAATCCCCTTTGCTTTTACCTCAGTCCACAACTAACCCTGCAAGAGTACATGAACACGTGTGTACTGTAAATTGTCATGCACAATTTTTCCACCCACAAAAAAAGAACTACTTAAAGAATCTTACTCAAGATGTATATGCTAAATCCTGTTTACATGAGTGCTAAAATGGAGTTTAGTAAGAATTTATTTACTTTTTTGCCCAACATATGTGATGTTCCTGAGTGTTTGAAATCTAAGATCAGTCACAGAAGGGGGCCCTGTGGCTCCCAGGACACCTAATACTCTGCGTGCTCCAGGGCCGGTGAGAAGAAAAAGAGCACAATTGGATTAGATAGCAAAATAGGGTCAGTGTTTGTTTTAATCAGTCTGGTGACACAGGGAGCTCTTGAAAGGACTAAGGGAAGAGAGCCTGGAGAGAGAGAAAATGAGAGAAAGAGGGAAAGTGGGCGAGAATGAGGGAGACAGATAGTGAAAGAGAAGGAAAAGGGGGAAAAGAGAGACAGAGAGGGCAGCCGGGGTGATTGGTCCCCAGGCAATGACTGGCTAGTGGAGACTGGAGGCCAGAGGGGAAGCTGTCTGGGGGGTGGCTGACCTTTCCGAGTTCATTGTCAGGTCTCCAAACCAAGAGCACAGTGGTCATTTCCACTATCCTAGCATTCGTCAAATGACCTTTGACAAATATGTTGTGTAGCTGGTTTGGTTTCCACACTACACCAACAAACCATCAGACTAAGAGAACCGCTGGAGACACTGATGATTAATCAGTCAAAAATGATTCAGATCAAAAACCGCAACAACTGTCACTGTGACATTTTTTGAAAATCATTTGAAATCTGACACTAAACAACTGTTGTACGTTTCTTTTTTGGGTCGATCTGATCCACAAACTTGTAATCTTCAGCACACTGGATAACACATTTAGTGACAGCTATACAGCTCATTCTTGGAGAATGACAGAATACGCTGTCAAGCTGAGAAAGTCTATTGTAAGTGACTGTCTCTAGCTTATTTTCCTTTTTGGGCTGTTGCAAGATTGCACTCTTGTAGAGTTGGTGACTGGTTAACTTTGGGGAACAAATCATGGTCACAGCTGACATGGCAGGACTTAAAAACCTTACCATGATACACCATTGTTCTGTTTTTTTTCCCTCTGCAGTGACACATACTCAGCTTGTACTGGGGATATCAATAATATTTTCATGGACTAGAATAAAGAGTATCCATGCCTATAATCTGCAATGTGACGAGAAAGGAGGAAGAGGGAAATGCCAGATTCTTGATCAAATAGTAATATTTTTTCATACTTCAAAGTCAGTCTTCAATTTATGGCCAGTGAAGTAGCCCCAGAATGCAGATCTAAGTGATACTGCAGGTTAATGTTGTAGCTGTCTGGCGTTGGGACTTTCATGGTTATTTAGTTCCAAAATACTCAGTGAGACATGCTGGATATAAATATGTGTTGTTTCCTCTTCAGTGCCACCCACTGACTGAGACGTTAGTTACACATAGTGGGAAAAGTAAGAACAAGGACACTTAGTGGGAAAATTAAAACCAGTTATTACCCCCTTTTTAAAAGTGCACCAAATAAGTTGTAGTCTCACATCCTTTAGACACGCATGCACTTGTGTGAGTATGTGTATGCTTGAATGGATGCCTCTGTCAATATACAGTGTATTTGTGTGTCACAAAAAGGCAAAATAACAAGACCAAGACTCCTACGTCCTGCATATCCATCAGCCGTCTCTGTGGTGTTTGGTAATAGTATCCCTTGGTCGGAAGTGCAAATCCAGCTGCTGCGAAGTGGCCATAAATTAGATTTTCTGAAACTTGGTGCAGACGTAGCCTCCAGTGTGTCGTTCACTGGATCACTCGAGCGCCACTCATCCACTGCAGCTTTCATTATCATTACCTAAATCCCTTAAACTTTGCTGCTCCGTTGTCACGTAACTTAAACGAGCTCAGTTGTGCTTTGGCGTTTTTGTCTGTAGCAGGGCCGCTTTGCAGCATTTCAATGCAAAAAAGTTGGTTTAGTGTACCTTGGAACACCAGCACAATTTATATGCTTTAAGAATGTGGAGAACATGTTGAAAACATTACAATTCATGCTTTTGCACTCTAAGCCTAGAGGTTAGCGTAATATGCCCGCTGAAAGCTTTTCCAAATCACTGAGAAATCAAGTGAGTAAGTTCAGATTTTTGCAGCTGCTTTCTATTCCTCAATGTGCAGAGTAATTCCAAACAGTTTATTTTCTATCCAGCCACTTCAGCCCCCAAGGTCATTTGCTTTTTCTCTTTCTAAACAGGCAGAATTCTCAGATGTCCTTTTTGGTGGAACTCCACTCAGTCTAATTTGCCACGCTGGTCTGTTCTTCCCCAGCAGAGCTGTGACAGTCTGATTCAGATGTGTCACAGTTCCTTTCATTTATAGGCTCATCCTTTGCTGGAAGCCATCGGTTAAGAAAACACAGGACCACTTTCACCTGCATGAAGCCTTTCGCTCGGGTCACATGGTTAAAAGTTGATGATTTCATGTATTGATGGAAAAAGATTATTTCTTCAGTAATCTTTGCCAGGATGGAGGCTGGAAAAATCCAAACGTGTGCATCTTTCTATCTACTGCATGTTATGCACGTTGATCTGCAGCATCTTCTAACACACAAGAAAAAGAAATTTGAAAGTGTTTGAGTCAGAGCTGACACAAAATGCTACAGCCACCATATTGGGTTCAATGAGTTGTGGCTGAAGGAGGGCATTATAGCCAGTGTCTGGGTGGCTGTTTTGGGGGTCATGCACTGTGCCCAGGCCCTCAGGGCACCAGTAGCAGGATGGGTCTGAGCATCCGCTGGGAGGTTGACCTCAGCTATCCCTGTGGAGTTTGGCTTGTACAGCTGTATCTGATTGGACAGGAACAAAGGACTGCACCGCACCAGGGGGTTTGGAATTCAGAAGATATAAGAACTGATTGTCTTTGATTTGAATCACAAATATATTTTCATCAGTATTTTATCAATATAATACATATTTCATGTGTTACAATGGACTAAAAGTGCATTAAAAAAATCATAGCAAACACAACTCAAAGCCTTAAAAGTGAAAAATATCAGAAGGGGTTGAAGCAGATATGCAAAGAAGTCTTTGTTTCCAGTTTAAATTTGATCACTAAACCTTTATTGTTCAGTGCAATGTTTATCAGGCAACATCTATCTATCTATCTATCTATCTAGTCTTGCAGGAGAATATCACTACTTCTCAGTCTCGGTGAAACCTCTTAAGCGTGCTATTATAGTCTAAAAAAATCCTTCTGACACTGCTGTTAGCAACAGAGAAATATTAGCACGTTTAATTGGTTATCATTTTTGCAGCTGTCATCTCTTCCCTGAGCTGAACTCACAGCACAGGTTGATTTATTGCGAGCCCCCCCCCCCAAGAAAAAAAAAACCTCTTGTTCTTCTTCTGCGGACTTTTATAAGTATTTATTCAGAATATGGCTGACAGGTTTCTTCCAAAAATGTGAGAAAGATTTTAGGCTACCGGAGACCTCCTGTGCGTCACGAGTTTTCTTATTTGATGCGCTGGAGACGGAAGCCGCTGCCAAACCCGCAGGTCCAGTCTGGAGTCTCAGGATGACAGACCTGTGTGTCTGTTTTTCTGTGCCAGTGCCAGACCAATCATACAGACTGTCACACACCAAAATGGAAGCTGTGACCTTGAAAAAAAAAATAACTGAACAATAATTAACAGAGCTTTCAAAACGTTCCCCGTCAAAGAGAGCTGTATAGTTCTCTTGGCGATTGGGTAAACAAAGGCTCAGTTGTTTCCACAAAAAAAATCTATTACGGAAATATATATTTTTTTTTCCATAATATATATATTTTTTCCCAAAAAGTGTTTTTTTTTCATTCATATCACACACACACATCAGTGTGTGTGTGTGTGTGTGTGTCTATATATATATATATACATATAATTTTTTGTTTTTGTTTTTTTAATAATAGTGAAAAGTATTTTCGATGTTGCAGTCTGTACGGGCTTTACCATTAAATGCTCGTAGAGTAATTTCTATTCGTTTGGGTACAGTTTGGGATACAATTTCGTTTGTTTAAATTAAATTTATTTGACTAAATTGATTTTTTTATTTTATAGCCTATTTTAATGCATTTTTGTAAAGAAATTAAATTCTATAAATACATAGGTTTTCTTTGGTCGTGCTGCAGTTCATTATTGCGCAGTGGAAATGTGTAAAAAGAACTGAAACTTTTTTCTTTCAATCGCCAGTAAAAGAAAGAAAGAAAGAAAGAAAGAAAGAAAGAAAGAAAGAAAGAAAGAAAGAAAGAAAGAAAGAAAGAAAGAAATGAAAAAGTTAACTTTATCGGAAAATATTTTTCAAAAGCATCTACCGGAGATCTCCGGTAGCCTTATTAATCATCTAAAACTTAGGTCCATATACCTGGGAAATGTTTTAGGGTATTCTTCATTGTCAAAGAAACGGTGAACACAAAAATGGTAACTAAAAATTTCTAAAGTCTTACCGGATGAGAACCCACTGTGACGCGGGTGACACAGTTTCACATGTTCAGAAAATCTTCTTGAATAAGTTTTTAGTTAAAAAGATTTTTGAAATTCTGAATAAATTTTCCTTCACAGAGAAATGAGTGTGAGCTCTTATTGTCATAAACCAACTTTATATTTCTGTACTGTCTAGCAGGGGTTTTATTTTATTGTCTCGACAGTGAATTGAAGAAAAACAAATTGGCTTAATGCCTCTCTTTTTTTAACCAGCAGGATTTGCATGATCATTAAAAAATATTTAAACCTACGTATTTTTAAAACCTCTGTTATACGAGATTTCTCTGTGCTGTTTCCCTTTTCAGACTGAGCATCATCGGTTATCAGGACGCTTTTAATAACCATCTCGCCGGAAACCCAGTGTCTGCAGGACAGGAGGATATGGGGAGGTTCCTGTCCTCTGGCTCTGGATAATGAAAGTCCCGTGATCTTCAGTCCGTGCGGTCCATTGTTGGTCACCGCCACTAATTCAATTCCGAGACTGTGGGTCGTGGGTAGATGTTATTATAAATCTACAAAACCAGCATCAATCAAATTTGGGCTTCTCACCTCAGGAGTCTCGTAGGGCAGGAGTAATTTGTCCAGTGTTGGGCCTGCATATATATTTCCTCCAGAAATAAACTTGCTTCCTTACCTCAAAAACTTGGCCAGGAATAGTCAAGGCAAACAAATATCACAAGCAAAGCTCCTACAGAAAAGAATCCATCAACATCCAGGAAACAGCCTTATTGACCATTTCTAATCCAATGCTTATTTTAACCTGCGAGGATGATTGTCTGCTAGTTTATGTTTGACTTCAGTGGGGAAAATGGACCAGCTGAGAGTAGCAAAGTATCCATTTAAATGATAAGAATTGGAATTGATATGCGGCTACATAAATTGACACTTGACAAACGACCCAGATTTGTTTTAGGGGAAACTGCAGGCTATTTTTCAGCGTCCGTTACGCGTGCGTTACCGCCTATCAGAGCCGCTTTGCCAACAGTCCCCAGCCTGCTTTAAAACGCATTTAGGGATTATTTATTTTTAGCTCTGGCGTGTGTCCGCCGTATCGAGGCCTAGCCGATACACCCAGATGGTTTTGCTAAGGTGCGTGTTTACGGATTCCTGGAGATTGTGAGGAGTGAGGCTGTACCGGTCTGTCCTTCATTAAGCCAGTCAGACCAGCGAGGCATTTATCACGACAGACTGCGCTTTCATAACTCCATGTTGCCGGACACACACAGCATTTCTGTGTCTGCGCTACTGTGCGAGAGAGAGAGAGAGAGAGAGCGTCTCCTCATTCATGAGTATGTTAAATACTCCTGTTAGAGTACTGAGATGTTAGAGTTGATGCTAACACATGTAAGGGCCCTTTAGCCTGTTTCATGACCGCACCCTTCAGCTCCAAATGTTCCAGATAAAATCAAGGCTTTTTGGTTAAACTAGGCCTATTTGAGGCTGATTCTTTAGTGCATTTGCGCCAAAAATGCTACAAATGAATAAAAGTTAAAAAAAAAAAATCACAAAACTAGTAATTTTCATAAACTGTACTGTTACTGTTGTGGCCCATGTGGTAGTTCTGTCTTGGATTTGAATCAAATACTCCCCAGTTTCTAAAACATCATGAAAACTACACACATCACATGTTGCAACACCAAGTCTAT
>VUQJ01044282.1:4657-14886 GCA_015108635.1 Andinoacara biseriatus
GGGGGGGGGGGGAGAAGGGGGGGGGGGAGAAGGGGGGGGGGGGGGGGGGGGGGGGGGGGGGAGAAGAAGAGAGTAAAGGAGAAAAGCAGGGAGAATGTAGGAGGCATACGGGGTCACTGAGGTTGAGGTGATAAGTCGCCTGCTGGGGAATTAATAGGGAGCAGATGGGACTACCTTTACTTAATGTAGGGGTGTGGATGCAAGTAGAGAGATTTATCAGTCTGTATGAGAATGGAGTCTGACAATGGCTGATGGGCCAGCTCCCCCACCTCAGGAGGATTTACCACATTCTTCCCGCACTGTGAACTGGGGGGTGTTGGTGGAATGGCAGAAGTTCCTTGTCAGATAGGAGGATTTAAAATAGTAAAACACTTTTTTTTTTTTCTTTGCATGATGAAATGTGCTGAGATTCCTCAATGTGAAGAGCTTTGCTATTGTCACTGTGAATGCCCAAGGTTCCTTGATAATGAATACTTTAGGTAGATGAAGGACACGTTTTCAGTAAAAAAAAAAATAAAATAAAAAATACGTGTAAGTGCACAAGGTTACAGGTTTCAAGAGCTTACAGTTTGTGTTATCTTTTCGTGTTCATAAAGTCAGGTTATCGCTTTGTCTAAAACACATTATTAAACTCTAATCTTGCATCTCTGAATCATTCGAGGGAACCAATTCAAGATAAATGGTCTTCGAAAAGATTAGCAGGTACAATGTAGTATAAGTAATCCACTTTTTGATAATAGACAACTCTAACCTCTAAATGCCACAATCAGAAGACTACACAACAAATAATAAATAATGTAATTCAATGTTCATTTGTGGACGATTGGGGTTGGGGTGTGATGATTTCTCAGTTTTATCCTCTTAGCCCATAACTAAAGAGAAAATGGTTCATCCATTAAAAAAGTACACTTTACCAAATCAAAACACTTTTTTGGGCATTGCAAGAACCTTAATTTTATGACCTGCATGACTGACTATGTAATGTCTTCCTCAACTTGACCCAGTCCCAGTTATTTCTATGGAAATAGCAAAGGAACCAGAGGGAGCTGAGTGGGCCTATCATTCTTATCACTTTAGTGATAATGGCCGTCACATAAAAGATGACCCAATGAACTCCACAAATGCCAGAGTGGCCCAATTAGCCACTATGCATTTCATACAATTTGCAAAGGGCAAATGTTCCCAAGCTGTAATTATGTACTCGCATTGCCCACCTTGGGTGACCTGCCAACCAGTCTTGACGTCCATCCGTTGTAGAGGTCGCCATGACAGCACTGGCAAAAACACAGAGAAAAATGAGCTGCAGGGTCTACCATTGTTGTTGTAATTGGTCAAGTTGTGCTTGTTACCTAGTAGCGAATACATAATGGATAGTGCTGATTGCACTGCGAGATGGACAAGGAAATGTCACTGTGGGGGATGGATGTGGTTGTGAGTGGGATGCTGTTGGTTATGTCTACAGTTTCGTGGTGCTGCCTGTATCATCAGCATCTATTAGCAATGAAATAGGACAAAATGTCATTTCATGACTTTTGTAAGATCGTGAACACCTTTTCTTGGCTCCTGTGTCCAAAGGTTTGCTGCTTCTGTTCATCTAAAAGTTCATAAACCTACAAAGTTATAGCTTTTTTTTCTTGTTTTTTATTTTGTTTTGTTTTATGTCATTTAGGTATCAGCAGTCTTTTTTTTTTTTAAAGACATGATCTTAATACAGTGAAAAATGCAAAATGGAAATGAAACATAAAAAAATTCAAATCTTTGTGCATTTTCCAAATTAGATTCTAACTACCTTATTATTGTAAGTAGTAGTATTAATAATTGTATTATTACGTGTGATTACGTGGGACTTAAGAACTTTAACGAAAGTAAACAGGAAAAATTCAACAGGGCTCACTGAACATCCACAGCTCTAAAAGGGCCTCTGGCCAGTGATGGTGGTGGTGGTGGTGGTGGTGGTGGTGGTGGGGCTTACAAAAGTCAAAAACAATTACTCAAAAACACAATACACAAAACAGAAATAGTCATTTTCAGTTCTGAACAAAACCAAACCAAATATCAGTAGGTTGAGATGGTTAGCCACACACATTTTTACTCTAGATAAATAGTATTTTGATACTCTGGAACTGTAACAAAATTGCGCCAACCTTTTATGTACAGCACATGCACACGGCTCAGTTTTTCAAAGGGCTGAAAGCTAATTACACCCAATTCTGCTAAGCATTTCAGGTCTCCACTTAAGGGTAAGCCAGCTGTTGTAAAGCATAAAGCACGCTTTAATGTTAGCCAATGTCCAGCTAATTAATAAAACAGGAAGCAAACTGTTTAAAAGAAACCAACCTATGCAGAACAATGCAATTTAAGCAAATGAACAAAAGTAAGGCAATACACCTATGAGGTAAATTAAAGCCTATAAGGCAAATAGAACTTATAAAACAAAACAGGCAAAACATATAAGGCAAGGATATGGGCAAAGTGAAAGACCCAAACAAAAAGAAAAGAAAAGGCAAAAAAGCAAAGCAGCAGCATTCCTGTGGCACAGGCCAGAGTAGCAGTATCACAACCCAGGCCTTAAAGTCCCTGTGATGCATAAAAATACAAAGTTAACATCAAAGAAGTGAATTGAGTGCTGCAATGATCTAACGTTACATACCTATCAGGCAGGAGGTGGCCTGTGTGGGCTAATCCAGCTACAACCTACAACCAAAACACCTGTTTATTACTAATGAGCTATAATTAAACTTGCAGCACAAGGGAATGAATTAGATACCAGCAATCCATGAGAGAGATTTCTGATGGAGTGAAAATCCACAGCAGGCCTACAAAAGCAGGAGCAGCAACAATCAGCAGCAATTAATCAAACTGAGACCAAAAGCAGCTGGAAACAGGATGTGCACTCAGTGTCAGGAGAGCAAGAAAGGGAGGATCAGATGCTAAACTGTGCAAACAGTAAACAGGTCGGGTAGAAATGAAGGAAGCAGTTCTACAAACCTGACTGCTTCCGTTATTTGATGAAGATCAGGCCCTTGGCTGCTCGAGGTTGGCACGTGCTCAGCTTTAACATCACCCTGGGTTCTTCACTGCTAGCCTTGTGTTAGCACGCTGTCTGTGCAGATGCTTGCAAAGAGCGGATGCTGTGTTAGCAGCAGTGGAGGGGTTTCTTTCCTGGGTCCAGTATGCACTTTACCAAATTGCTCTTGTCCTTTAGTGCGATAAAAATGTAACTATTGTCCATATTTCTGCTCCTCAAAAGTTGTAACTGCTCCACCATTTTCCTCCTCCCTGCACTGACCTAAAAAACTGACTTTGACGTGCAGGGAAAAGGCAGGTTTGATTTTTTTTTTTTTTTCCCTTTCTATTCTCTCAGATAATATAAGAACCTCTGGAATGCAAGTAATGGCATAATTATAGATGTAATACAATTACTGAATTTAGTACAGTAATGCATGACATTACCCCCAACAATGTTCTATTTTTTCTCTGTCTTCAATTGCTTACAGGCTCATTAGAAGAATTACTTTTCTTTCCTACCAAAATTTGCCCTTCCCTGAGCCAGAGGTTAGGGTTAGGAGGAGATTTTCCTTCCCACTGTTGCCAAGTGCTTTCTCATACTTTCTAATACTGTTACAATATAAATTACCTTGAGGTAACAGTTGAAAATGCAGGCAGTTTACTGATGACAGTCCCAGATTATAAACAGTTCTTTAAACAGTTCAGTGAGTGACCTGTCTTAGCCAGTTACAGGTACTCCTGGTGCAGCAGTTTTCAAGAGATCCTGCTATGAGACCGGCCCTCCCTAATGTCTCCATTGCCTGCACCTGACCCTGCTAGCCAGCAGTGGCCAAATTTAGTTTGGATACATGCCACCATGGGAGACCCGACAGGCCCATTAATCAGCTGGAGTCTCCCCCCTACTCATCCTGCAGGTCAGAAAGGGAGCAGCACACACACATAACAAACACACACACACGTCACAATGCACTATAAAGTACACACTGACTAAACAAATGATGAAACTTTAAAAGAAATTTGACAGCAATGGTCTTCCTCACCCCTACACTACCTGTCTTAAATCCTGCATCACCTCCTTTACACTCGCACGTGCACACACCTGGTCATAGCCCTCTATCACTCCCAGTCTGATCCAGACTCATATCCCAGCTCTCTTCTCCTCATCGGAACCAGGTTTTCTGGCAGCTGGCCCCTGGTCATAGAAGATATCCACACACTACTACCCTTTACTCACACACAACGTGAGGGATGAAGGGAACACACGTACAATGAACCAACCCACAAACCTAGGCACAAATAGTCACGTTGACCCTCAATTGGACAAAAAATAGCAAACCCTTTCAGTCAGCAAAATCTGATGGACTATAGATTTGACGTGGGGAAGCGAGACTTGGAATCCATGTGGTTCAAGGCCAAGCTGAATGTGATATCTATTATATACGTCTAGGATGAACTTAAAGTGCTCTTGCCTTTGGGATTATGCACAGAAATCTGTAAATACGTTGATGTTTTTTCTGTGGAATTCCTTACATCACCTGTGTTTGGTCTGTGAAACGGCAACATCCTGTTTAAAACAGCAGCTAATTGACTTGTAATCAGTGTTTACTATCATGCAATTAACACTAAGAGACAATGAGATCTGAAGATGCGCCAACCGGCAGAAGGCAGTTATTGGGCAATATCCCTGAGGTGAGGAAAGATGCCAGAAAGTAACTGCAGTGAATGTGTCTGATAACTAGTAAGCTTTTATATGCAGTGTCACTGGTGCACTTATCTTTTCTAATGTGAAACTCTGCAGGGAGATGAATGGTGGGATTGGGCAAGATTAATGAAGGTTACCAAAGTCCCCAGATGTTTCTGTGGTAATTAGAGGCCTTTGTTTATCAGGAAAACAAGTCACATCAAGAGCAAAGCATTCATTATAATTTCTCATAATCTTAATAATTCAAGTGTAGCAGCTTCATTTTGTTCCTAATTTATCATGCTAATGTTATGAATAAATCTACATATTTTTAATACTGCCTGTTGGATTAGCTAGCACCACGCTTTGATTAAGCAAAATATTGAATTTGTACATCTATTCTTGACGCAGCATACACACAGCAAATAAAGAGGTCAAAGTGTACCGAGAGATAACGTGCAATTCAAAAAGCACATTGCTTTATCGCTATGTCGACTTGCAAAGATATTAATAATTAACCTTTCTCTGCAGTCACTCTTGAGAAGTCAACTATTCAAGGACTGTTTCTTCCTAATATAGCTGGTGGGACGCTCAAAGCAGCATTAAAATGTCCACTTGATGGGGTGAACCAATGGCTGAGTGGTTGAGAAGTACAAGGCATGTTCAACTCCCAAGCCGGACCGTTCCCGAATGAGCTTCTGTTTTCTTTATCCCATTTTTCCGGCTTATCACCCATGGGTGATCTAATAAAAAGCATCCCCCCCCCTTCCCCTTCAAAGAGCTCACTTCACCTGGCCTTTTATTACATTACAAAATAGTTTGCACCAAATGGATTTATTTTCACACGACACTTGAAACCACTGTAATTTAAAAAGCATCTGTTTTAATTTCATACTAAATAAAGATTAAGAGGTAGACGAACCTTCTGGTTTTCACGAGGCCACTTCAGCGGCGTCTGCTGTCGGTGTGAGGACTCGGTGGCTGAGCTGGACAGCACTGGTTGCGTTTTGTCTCGCCCCAGTTGTCTTGTCAAAAATCAATTGGAGATCACAACGTGGTTTTGCAGCAGGAGGTCAGCCCTCACTACAGCGTAAATATTTCATTCCAAACTCACGTCAAGGGGCTTTTAAAGATGTGTGCTGGACCATGCTCCCCTCTTGCTGCCCTCTGAAAGTGACAGGGCTTGCGTTTTAGCCCACTTCAGGACCAGGTTAAATCAATTAAAATCTATTATTCATATGGTTGTGCAGTGACCTCACGAAAGCCCTTGTAATTTCAGAATAGAAAGGAGAAGAAGGAACTGGCACTGAACTTTGGCTTCACAAGTTTTCAAAAGAATACAGAGAACAAGTGACCTTGTTTTAAAAACCAGGCCTTGGAAGTAAAATTGCTGCCTGAAACATCGTGTGCTGGGATAAGCTCTGATTCACAGTCCTAGGAGTGTCCGTTCATAAGAAGCCATTATCATTAATATGGAGCATAAATGGATGCAGAATTGTGTTGCAAAAGGCTTTCGTGATCTGAACCTCATGTCCATGCAGAGCAAACACTCCTTGCTTATCTGGGAGAAAATTGGCTCCACATTTTGGATTGCAGGTAAATACAGTTTCACTTAGGCTGGAACGTATCATCTTTACCACCAAGCTTAAAAACGACCTTCACAAGGTCACCCCTAACATCTGTAGTTGTGCTCTCAAGGCAAAGCCTGGCAAGCCTTAATCGATTGTTCGTAAAAGTGTAACTTTATTCTTCTCTTTGTGAGGAAGATTTTAAGTTGCTTCCACACATGTCAGGAGGCAGTTTGGTTGGATAATAAGCAGAGAGGAGTCAGAAAGAAAGGAGTCATTAAGGCCCGCTCACATATAATCATCCTAACGCCATCACCGTTCCTCGTTTCTTTCCAGCAGTCTATCCTTTTCCCCCTATTTCTCCCTCTCACATGAAAGGGCTTTTTCAGACTGCATGGCAAATGAAAATGATGGAGAAGCTGATAAAAAAAAAGAAAGGAGGGAAAAGATGAAAAGTGGTTCTGAAGTGGTTTGCCACATTAGTCTTCTCCCCCTTACTGACCTTTCAATTTAAGCAAACAATACGTTGACTCTGAGACACACCGAGCTTGGGTATTCATGGAGACAGGAGTGCAGCTCACAGAAAATAGGTAAAAATTTTTATGGGTGGACAAAGGAAGCAGTGCAGAGGTAGACAGATGGGCTAGATAAGAGTTGTACTGAGGAAAGAATGGCTGAACATGTGGGATCTGTAGTTTTTGTTGCCTTTAAAGCACGAGAACACATTTGACCACACATGATGCAAACGTGCTCATACAAACATTGAACAGATGTGACGTCTATGATGAGCTTGTAAATTTGTCCTATTAGCTTGCAAACATTTGGAACTTAACACCATTTACCAGTAAACAGTTTAAGCTATTATATCAGTAGGGATTCGTTTATTAGCATTCAATAATCCCTCCAGTATGTCCTGGGTCTGTAACGGGGTCGCTACCTGGTTGGACATGCCTGAAACACGTTACCTAAGAGGCACACTGAAGGCATCCTGGCCAGATACTCAAATCAAGCTCTTCATCCTATATGCAGTACCTGTCAAAAGTTTGGACACACTTACTCATTCGTGTAAACGGGTGAGCGTCAGAAAGTCAGAAATGAAGAGAATGAAGGTACACAATTTCAGACATACTGTGTAATATATTCTGTGGCGATTCTAAATGACTGGACTAAAGTGGCTGATCAGTTGACAGACTATTGTTTTGGCATGGCTACAAAACTGCTTTAAAAAGTCTAATTAGTAAGTGATGATGTGCATTCATCATATGAATCATTTACTGAACCTTTAAACACATCACTTGTTTACATACAGGTGTCTCTGTCAGAATAGGTGAATACTGTAAATGGACTCTGTCATTTAAGATGGTCTAACCCATCAACTCATCACATCCCCCCCCCCCATGCCCTCTGGCCTCAGCTGGTACCATGGCATTATCAGTTGAGCGAAGTAGCCATTTTCACAAACACACACACACACACACACATTGTAAATACAAATACACATATGCAGACACGCACAGCACCACCTCCCAAAAATGGCTTCAGGGCCATTCCAGGAATGTCAAAGAGGGTTAGGGTTTCATCCTTTGTATCTCTCCTCTTTCACCAACGTTGACTGATGGGGGTCTGTGTGGTTTTGGATTTTCATGGCCCAGAAATCCATTCGGAGTGACTGAGCTTTTAATAAGGCCATCTAGCCTCTGAGGGTAGAATAGCATGGTAGTGCAAAATGCTAGTGAAATCCAACATCGATGGTTGCCACTTCCAGTGTGGGAACTTTTAATTGGTACGAGTAAGCTGAAAGATATGTTGTCCGAATTAAAAATACAGCAGAAACAGATGTTACAAGTTGGTTTGTAAAGTTTCTGATTCATAGCCACATTTAATTTCAGCTTTAACGTATTATTCTCTACTTAAAAGGTACTATCCACTTACTCCAGTAGAGTAAGCATATTGTTTCTATCTAATTGACACTAAGCTCATGGCTATTACCATGTCAACACTGGATTACTGCTGCCTTTGAGCCAGTGGAGTGGTTGACTTGGCCCACATTCAGGCCTTGTTTTCCTTTCCACTCTGTCGTCTGCTGCTCACACACATATAGCTGGACAGGCTCACATGTGCATAGTGCCACATGTGCACACAAATGTGCACTCTCCCCCTCTGTCTCTCTCTCCCACACACGCACACACTCACCATGTCTTTTTTCCATTCTTGTCTCTCCTCTCGCTCTGTCTCTCTCACACACACACACACACACCCCACACACACACACACACACACACACACACACCATGTTCCAGCATTAGACAACTGTTCCAAGGCCAATTTCACTGCTGCTGAAAGTTGCCTCTCCCAGAAGCCCCTTTGGTTCAGAGGCTAGACCGGCAAGCGATTGGCCGGTCAGAGGCTATTCTAGTTGGTGATTGGCCAGCAAAGGCCCCTAGTGCACGGTGACAGTAATTAGCACACGCCAACCATTAACAAACACAGATTAGGCATGAACCCATATGGCATTCTGCCACCACCATGGTGTGTGGATGTATGTGTGTGAGGAGCGGTATTCCCCAGTGTGTGTCTGAGTGGTTCTCATTTCTGTGGTTTGTGTTTGTCTGGATTCCAGATTTGGCATGTGAAAATATGTTTGCTGCTGGTACATCCATATGTGTGTGTGTTTCTTTTTTCTTTTTTTTTTTCAGTTTTCACATTTATCCAACCAGCCTGTATTCACAAGTTTATGTGCATTTGCAAGTGTGTGGCAGTGAATGTGTATCTATTTGCGTTCAGCCTCATTTCCTCTGTGCCTGCTGGTCAATTTTGGCATTTGAAGAAAAGTATGCTGTGCATTCCCCGTGGCTCTTTCCTTTCCAACGCTGAATTAGAGATGGGGCTATGATATGTGGAAATAATTTTTTAAACACCAGCAATCTGTGTTTCTCTCTCTCTCCTTTCACTGTCTTTCTCTCTCCCTCTGTCAGAACATCCCCAGCCCCACCCCTCCTCTCCCGAGCTGGCGAATCCGCCCTGCTGTGTGCGCTTAATGAAAGATAAGAAGGGTCCTATACCACTGACACTGAGCCATGGACCCTCAGAGGACTGCACTAATCTGCCTGGCTCCTAATGGGGGCCACTTTGTGTCTGCAGAGGATCATTTCATATCAAACAAATTGTGTCCTGTGAAACCCATTACATTTTAGGCCCTTTGGAGATGCTTCGCCCTTAGCTGACACATAGAGGACATCTTCGGCCCGACTACTGATGCTGTAAATATTTCTTAAGATGGTTTTACATTCAGAATCTCTTTGGTAGTCAGAGATATGCTTTGTTCATATTTGAAACCTGTCCACTCTTTCATTAAATAGAGATAAGCAGGGTGAGGGTTAAAACAATGAGTGAGAGACCCAGTGAGAAATAAAGATAAAGATAAGAATGTGGAAAACGTGGAAGAAGAGATAACAGAGGGAGTAATGAACTCAAAATCACATCCTACATGTACTCAGTTTCATATTTGTCCTCCTGCATGCAGTCTTGCAGCATATGCGACTGAAGTAATGCAAATCACGGGATATTTTACATGTTTAAATATATACCCTCATTTACACGCGATCTTGTCGTTGTGCTCATATAAAGAAAAGATGCTGATGACACAAAGCCCACAAATGAATTGATGTCATTGTCAACATGGAGTATAAGTTGTTTATTTAAAGCAGAAAACATGTTTAAACGTGCAATAAAATAGCCAACATGAGGTGGTGTGAAAACACTATCACACACAACATGTCCCTAATTCATCTCCACTCACCCTGCAAAGCACAAATGCCACAGTAAGCAGCAGCAGCTGCGACACATGTATAGTAAATTTCTATTTGTATTGACAATAGTGTAATCTGCTGGGACAGTGTTGCCCCTTGTGCAGGTCATCACTCTTAATGTTTATGTTATGTGTTTGTCTATATGCATGCATGTGTGTTTCT
>VUQJ01044282.1:14949-27600 GCA_015108635.1 Andinoacara biseriatus
CAAAGGAGTGAGGGGGGGGGGGGGGGGGGGGGGGGGGGGGGGGAGTAGAAAATGATCTGGGGCCGATACATATGAAACAGGAGGGCTCATACATAAACATAGCTCCAAGGCCCCGGGGCCAGGCAATCTACGAGGCAAATTGCTCACCAGTCAGCCATGGAGGCCGCACTGTTTACTATGCATGAGGTCTTGTGACATGCTTTAAAGCCGCCCCTAAAACAGGATGACTGGACCAGTGGTAGTGAGGAGTTGGTTTCTTCTACTGCTATGGTATTCTTCCCTGTGAAAAATACATAGTGGCTGGAGAACGGATGAGCATTTTACTTTGTGGAGCTGTTGGTGCTGCATGAAAGACAGAATATTGGTATCAGGGTATCCCTACCTATCCGTGTCCCCGTGTGAGTGCAAGTGTGTTTATTTGTGTATAAATTTAGGGTGAGATGTCCCTGGTAAGAACTGAATAGTTACGGTGCATTGAAACCATTATTATACTATGACTCAAGGATAATCTTTTTTTTTTGTGATGGGCAGTTTTAACTTGTGACTAAATATGTCCATTAAAAAGAAACATACAATATTTGAATGTATAGAAAATAAGAAGAAAATAGGAAGTAATGAGCAGTGCACAGGAGAGAATACTATGAGATGAAGAGTCAAAGACATGCGGATGTCTTTACTGAAATAGGTTTTATGTATTTATTTGAGGATGTCTCAAGAATCTTCTTATTACTTCAAAATGATTGAAAGTTGCAATTTTAAAAGTTTGAGACTGAACTTGAACTACCCCATCATTACATGCGACCATAAATGAATACAACTGAGCAGCACAGAGTAACACAACCAAATTGTAAGCTATGTTAACATTTAAGCAAGTCACCATGACCACAGCTGTTCCAGCCTGCATTTACCAGCCCAGTATCCCAGGGGGAGCCCTCCCCAATTTAATTTCAATCTGCTCGACCCCGAGGGTCCAAGTTCAAGTTCAAAGTCAGGCAACCATGGTACCAACAGGAGAATTGCCCACCCACGAGTCCCTGCACAGACTAAACTCTTCCAACTATAGATTAGATCAGGACAAATCCAATACAATATCTATTCAAATGTCCTTTACAAGAATGTCTTTCCATGAGTGTGTGTGTGTGTGTGTGTGTGTGTGTGTGTGTGTGTGTGTGTGTGTGGAGGGGTGGTGGGTTGGTGAGGGGGAACTACTGTCACAACACCTTTGCTGCCTCTCTCTCTCTCTCTCACTCTCTCAGTCTGTTGATCTTTCTCCCTCTCTCTATCTCTCTCAGGCTATAATTATGCTAATAGTATGTATATAGCTGTGGCCCCGGAGGCTTGGGGCGTATTGAAGGCTCCCAGGTCTTTCTCTCCTGTAACAGTATTAGGGTGCTACTGAAAAGCGGATGGTGGGTGAGAAGGGGGGCAGGATAGAGAGATAGCACGGGGTGGCAAATGGGACATGACCACCGTGCTCTCTGTCACGACGCTGCCCATTGTCTGGCCTAAGAAAAGGGCCTCCGCCGCCAGTGGGACAATAATAAAGGAGCAAGAATGGGCTGTGCATATTAAACAACACAACGGACCAAGCAGACCAACCTGCATGGGTACGATGAAAGGGGCAAGAGAAGGAAAACAGAGTGAGAAAGAGGCGGGTGCAAAAAAATATGGGAAGGAGTAGATGAGAGAAAAGGAGTGGATGATACGGAAAAAATTACACAAAGGGGCTGCGCCAAAGTGATAATTGTAGAAAAGAAATAAAAAATGTTGCTTTTTCCCATGACAGAGATAAGATTTGCTAATGTCATAGGTCTACTTAACATACAATAGTGGACTCAAGTGCTGATGCTATTTCATGCTAACTGTTGTCACACTAGCAGCCCACTCGGCCCGGGATTTTATTTATTCGATAGATGTGTAAATTTTTAAACATGTTTTTGGCTTAAGTATTGAGGACCCTCTTTTAACAGTTTAAAACTGCAATTAAAATGATTTAATCACCTTGATACTTACTGTAAACATGAGCTGCAGAAATTGCAGAATGACCTCTGTTTACTGCCATCAGGAAATTATGTTTAAATTCAATACATTTTCAAATTATTTATGTCTATGACACATGACAAAATCATTTCTTTGGTTTTCTGTTTGTTTGTTTGTCTTTCTTTCTTAATCAAATGTTGCCATGTGGACATCATTTGCAATGTGGCTCACTAAATAACTAAATGTCCTAGGCAAACAAAATTAAATAGGCTTCATGTTGAACAATACAGGATTTATTTATCAAATTTCAAACAAGAAATTCAGAGGGATATAGATTTTTATAACAAATTTCTCAAAGCGTCACAAATGTTCAAAATGGGTACCGCCTGTGACAGGACACGCGTGATGTCGGTAGTCAAGCTCCTGCCAAACATGTTGCAGCATGTCTCGCATAATAATAATAGTAGTTTTTGCACCATGTAAATAAATATCTGCTTTCCAGTTGGTGCATTTTTATTGAACTTTCTCAATAAATGCACGCTGCGCATCCTTGTTTGACTGTGTTTGAGAATATTCTAACACACAAATGCCTTTTCATTTCTAGTGAACACCATTCTTCAACCTGAAAAAAATTCAAATTAAACGTAATTATTTTTTGCACATTTTGTTAAAAATTTATATAATTTCATTGGCTATGTTATTAGACTATGAAAGGATGTCAATTTTGTTTTTTTTGGGTGGGGGGATTGTATTTCTACATATGAGAGTGTACTCTTTATATATATATATATATTTGGGCCTTTAATGTCAATTTAACATGTAAAATACTAAAATATTAAATATTTACCTTCAATATAACATTTTTTTTAGTAATTTTGTGGTTTGTCATATTTAAACAGTATACACCACACAGCTCAGATTGTGCAAGAAAGAAGGGGGTTATGCTTTAAATAACCTCTGAAGCAAAGAAAGTCATCAAAATAGAAGGATTATATTAGGTTTGCCTTGTATTTAGAATATTTTAGTACAATTATGTAAAGCTCAAGAATGACTCCCTATGAAGCAAATCTGGATCTGTAACCATTTTAAAGGCCAATGTTTTATCAGCATGTGCACACCTTTATTTTTTTATTTTTATCTCTAATGTTTACGTTGTCTCCACCTGCCTGTATAGCACTGACCAACCAGATATTTAGTCCTTTAAAAAACATAAACACTTCCTGCCACTTCATTAGTTACACATTGCTAGTATCTGTGGTTTAGACGGATGAAGTACATGCTGGTATTGATATGGAGCAATATTACTTGGAAGGTCAGCAGAGGTCTGCAAACTGGTTAAGATTTGGGTTGCATTGCATATGATGGACTCAAGGTCTCTGTAACTGGTGGCAACTGAGCATGAAAGCTGTGGGTTGGGTGGATACAAGATACATGGGGGTGTACTTGATGTGGAAATAGAAGACGAGAGGGTGCTGGCACTTGATCAGGTGGCAAATCAGTTGGTGGCCCTTGAATGGGCATTTGAGGTGCTGGAAGAGAGGGAGGATGTGGGAGAGAGGGAGGTTAGGTGTCAAATCTGACTTTGAAGGCACATGTGGGGCAGAGTTTGGTTTTAATGGCACGTGAGGCGCTGATGGTACCTGAAGGTCAAACTGAGCCATATTGTATGCCGGGGATTGATGAAAGGCAGGATGGATCCATGTTTTCATGCTGTTTCCTCAAACAAAAAAATGGCACAGGAGAAATCAAGACTCATCAGAACAGGCAAAATTTTCCAAATTTTCGGACCCGTGCAAATTGTAATCTGTTTCCTGTTGTGCATACAGAGATCCTCTTCTGCATACATTGGTGTTAAGAAGTAGTTATTTGAATAAATGTTGTCTTCCTATCAGCTGAAAGCACTCGGGCCATTCTCCACTGACCTCTGGCATCAGCAAAGGCATTTTCATCCATAGAACTGACCATTATCTTTAAACCCTAGAGATGGTTGTGTGGGAAAAACCCAGTAGATCAGCAGTTTCTGAAATACTCAACCTGGCACCAACTCAGGTCTGGCACCATCAACCATGTTCAAAGTTATTTAAATTGCCTTTTTCCCCCATTCTGACATTCCGATGGAACTTGTTGTGACCATTTCTATCTACCTGGATGCACTGAGATGCTGCCATATGATAGACTGAAGTATTTGCATTAACAAGTAGTTGAGTATTTGTATATGCTGCTAAAAAAAATTAAAGCAACACTTTTTAATCAGAGCATAGCATTAAGTCATTTAAACTTCTTATTAGGTTCAGCTCCTTTGGTGTTAATGAACTTAACAACAGGTGCACAAACCAGGGATGGTTTTACACGTGGAGGCCACTCACAGTTTTTCCCTCCTTATCCTTTCTGACTGTTTTTTGACACGTTTGCTTTTGGCCAAAGTCAGTGTCACTACTGGAAGCATGAGGTGATGCCTGGACCCTACAGAGGATGCACAGGTTGCAACTCCTCCACAAGTTGCAACTCCTCCAGGATGGCACATCAATACATGCAATTACCATAAGGTTTGCTGTTTCTCCCAGCACAGTCTCAGGCGCATGAAGGAGATTGCAGGACTCAGGAGACAGGCAGTTACTCTAGGAGAGCTCTAGAACAGGGATCCTCAAATCCAGGCCTCGTGGCCCAGTGTCCTGCAGGTTTTAGATGTGTCCCTGATCCGACACATCTGAATCACATGGCTGAATTACCTCCTTAGTATACAGTCAGGTTCTCCAGAGTCCTGCTAATGACTTCTATATTTGACTCAGGTTTGTTAAAGCAGAGACGCATCTAAAGGTTGCAGGACACCGGCCTTCGAGGCCTGGACTTGAGGATCCCTTAACCCATCATTAGGACCAATATGTGCTCCTTTGTGCAAGGAGGAACAGGATGAGCACTACCAGAGTCCTACAAAATGACCTCCAGCAAGCGACTCGGACCAAACAATCAGAAACAGACTTCATGAGGGCTGCCTGAGTGCCTGACATCCTCCAGTGGGCCCTGCAGCGCTCACTGCCTGGCACCATGGAGCACAATTGGCATTTGCCATAGAATTCCAGAATTGGCTGGTCTACTATTGACACCCTGTGCATTTCACAGATGAGAGCAGGTTCCCTCTGAGCAGATGTGAAAAGGTCTGGAGAAAATGAGGAGAATGTTATGCTGCCCTTAACATTGTTCGGCATGACTGGTTTGATGGTGGGTAAGTGATGGTCTTAGGAGGCATATCCACGGACAGACACACAGACCTCTACAGGCTAGGAAACGGCACCCTGACTGCCATTAGGTATCACTATAAAAATCATTGGACCCTCTGTCAGACTGGTGCACTGTGCTGGTGCAGTGGGTCCTGGGTTCCTCCTGGTGCATGACAATATAGTGGCAGTGGAGCAGCGGGTAGGCGCTCGGCTTGCAGCCGGAGGGTTGCGCTGCGTTGTGTCTTTGGGCAAGACACTTAAACCATATTGCCTAACGGTCGCGCCGGTCTCTGCATGACCACAGATGCTTGTCTCTGGATGAGTGGAATGATCTGGAATGATCATTTTATTGTGTGCCTTGTGTTCACAGTGACAATGAGTTGAATCTAACATCTAACAATGCCCAACTTCATGTGGCGAGAGTTTGCAGGCTTCATCCTGGAGGATGAAGAAATTGATACCATTGACTGGTTCCCACACTTGCCGCACCTAAATCTAACAGAACACCTCTGGGAGCTCAATGAGGCGCTGGTCCAGTTATAGGAGGAGATCCCCCAGGACACCACCCTTCGTCTCATTAGGAGCATGTCCCGAGGATTTCAGGCATGCATCCAAGCACATGGGGGCCATACAAACCACTGGGTACCATATCATCAGAATGGACTAGCCTGCCACATCTTTTTTTCACTTTGATTTTCAGATTTTCACATTACCATGTAAGTATAGATATCTAGCATGATTTTTCCCCCATTGAGATCTGATGTTTTTTCAAAGTGTTCCTCTCATTTTTGAGCAGTATGTGTATACATAATTTACTGTTTACCCAATGAGAAAGTTCCATCTTCACTTTTGCTGTCTCTCCATTTTACACATCTTCTGCATACAGATATGTCAGACATCTAACATCTCAGCAATCCAGTACACAGTGCTAAAAACTAGTGTCTTGCCCATGTACTCTCCCCACCCCTCCACTCTCCCTTCCTGAAGTGTCAACTGTAGAGGCGTGGGTGTTGGAGGTTCCACCATACTTCACGGCTATCGCATGTGCCTCGGCGGCTGCAGTGTGGCTACCATCTGTCTGCATGTCACACAGTGTGCTTCTCACTTTCTCCATCTTTCTCTATCTTTATGAACAGCTTTTGCATCTCTTATTCTCCAATTATTTGATGGTTCGTGTTTCTTGCCGTCCTGTTTTCATTCGTCTCCATTCATAATCACATATAGTCACTGCATACATGGCCTTTTCTTCAGCACAGAGTTGTTAGTTGACTAAAGTAAGACATGCAGGAGGAGCTTTCTCAAACAAGCAAAAGTCTGAGCAACGCCCTTATCTGGGAAGTCTAGGGGACACATGGAGTGTAACACAACGGAGTCCTTTATCATAGAAAGTCAGCAAATACCTGGCAGTTTATTTTTTAATCTTGCATCATTTAAAAGGATGCATACCGAAATTCAACTTCTCTTCCTTTTTTGAAAGTGATCAAAACATATGGCTAGTTGGCTACTACATGGTGCATACGGGGTGTATGAAATAATATGCCATAAAAGAGATAGTAGGTACTGGTGAAGACACAGCTGCACCTCTCACAGACCAGTGAGTGGCAGTGTGCCACAGTTAGAGAAGACCTAAGTATTTGCAAGTATGTGGTATATCTATATATGTTAGATAAACATGAGTCTGTATACACTTTCAAAACACACTGATGTGTGTAAAAGGAGTTTGTGTGTGTTTTTGAATAAATGTGTATTCTGATTTGTGTGTCCATATGTGTGTGCTTTGTGTGTGTCTGCATGTGTATGTCTGTGTGCACAAAGTCCTCAGACAGACAGGTAGACAGAGTGAAAGTAGTAGCCAACTAGCCATAATATTGTCATTAAGGAATTCAACAGATTAATAGCCTTAAATACCTAGAAATGTTCTAAGATCTAGTGCTTTTAGCTTGTAATTTCCTCTCCAGGTCCTAAGCACTAAACCTGATGTGTTGTTCTTGGCATTCCACAGCCAGACCGGAGAACATCGCATGGACACCGATACCTTCCTCTGGGATCCATTCTCTTTTCCATTTGATGGAAACCCAAAAAGGGCCTTTGGCCAGACAGGTCCCATTATGTCTCAGTGACAGAGCCTAGGGGTGAAAAGTGCTGTGTTTCTTCTTCAGCGCACCTTCACTTTTCAGCAAGATATGACATATACCCTGATGAACAGAGAAAAGGGTGGTTTTCCTGCCAAAGCCATGTCAAGTATTTGATTACCGTTTTGAACTTTACTTCAGCTCAAATGTGTTTTTCCCCCTTTTAATGATCTGAGCTTTTTTAATTGCATCTATTATGAGTCACCTTGGTTAGGAAGAATCAGCAATATAATCATTTTACTTTTGTTTTCTTCACTATTTAAATTTATTTTTAACAAAAACCACAGCAGCCTTAGATGCTGATGATCTCCAAGTCCAGTGCCCTTTCTGATCCATGTCACATTCCCACCTCATGACCTCATGACTGCATGTATGCATTAAACAGATGTGATTGGCTATGAGCAGCCTGAAACAGGATAGGACACTCTAGGCTGGTTTTCTCTGGCCTTGAAGCCAGGGGCCTCTGGGTGGACAGGATAAACAGGATAAATGTGTGTGTGTGTGTGTGTGTGTGTGTGTGTGTGTGTGTGTGTGTGTGTGTGTGTGTGTGTGTGTGTGTGTGTGTGTGTGTGAAGCATGTGTGCTGCAGAAAACAAATGGTCTCTGAAATCTCCATCTTACAGAGGAACACCATGGTACTGGGGGGTGGAGGGCGAGGAGCTTGTTCGTGGCCTCAGTTTCCTCCTTAAAAACAAAGCATTTCACACCTCAGCACAGATGAGTTCATGTCTTTGACAGCATGATGAGTCATGCTCTCTTTGTTTGTGTGGTGACATTTACATGTTCACAGTATGCACTGAAATGCATTCCAGATTACTGTCTAAGGCATTAAAAAAAAGCTTCCACTAGGTGTGCAAATGCCACTTCAGGCATCCGCTTTAAGATAAGATAAAGCTTTAATGATCCCATGATGGGGAAATTTGTGCATTACAACAGCTCAGTGCAGAGAAGAAGGATGAATAAAACCAATGAAATAAAATACAATAGAAAACACTATATACATAAAATGTATACAATACACATATACAATCCAAGTGATTCACAACATCATGATGCACTGTACAGTCTAATTACTGCTGGGATGAATGACCCAGTTTTCGTGGATTAACATTCAAGGTTTGGAAGTTCCCTTTCAGTCAATGTATTAAGTCAGTTTGCTTTTCCTGCTTTAAACTTTAACTCTGCCCTGCCAAGTCAGCCTGTCACTGTACCCCAGCCAAAGTGGGCAGTGCTACAGGAATAACTCATTCGTTTCTAGTTTCCACATCAGATATTAAACTAGCTTCAACATTCAACATCACTTGATATCATTGTGCAACACCATGCTACACTATGAAATTGTAGCTTTTTCTGTCACGATTATAGAAATGTCTACATGACGCAATGACTAACGCGTGTGGGCTTTGTAGATATTACTCAGACTAAGGAGAAATCCTTGAAATCCTTATTGGAATATGCTTCTCGGTTGGCAGTTTACAACTGTTGGTAACATCCAACTTGATGCCTTTTATGATCAGCTTTGTTTTGAACTAACCCACCTTTCAGGCTACTCTGTTTGCATGCTCAAATGAAAAGCACACACAACAAGAAATTCAAATAATCTCAAACATTAATAAACCTTTTTGAGAAGGTGGCTAAAGAAACCTATCCACCATCAGCTAAAAAAAAAAAAAGTCTTATTTTGCAACCCATACGAATAATCTGTTTAAGGGCAGGGCTGAGAACAAAATGTTATATCATGGAAACACAGTCACTCTCTCTTCTAACTGCACCCTGACATGCACAGGGTGTGGAAAAAATTCCAGTGGTACCTGTCTGAAATCTGAGTCCATACACACCCTTCCAACCAGCCAGGAGAGTAGGAAGTTGGTTTCCACAGGCTTTTATTCTAGTGGTGTCAATTAGCATGAATGAACATCTCAGAACACACACACACACTCGTTTCATAGCACAAGACATATGACTGGAGGCACTTACTTACCTCTTCTACCCTGTCCCTGTATTTCCCTAACCCACTTTTTTTTTTAATTTGTACTTAAAATCACATACATTACAACTAAATAAGCAAACTGCTTAGATTTGGTTAATAATACTAGAAAACTACTATATAAATGCAAGTACCTTGACCTCTGCCTTAGCAGACTCTTTCACTGATGATGAGTGTTCAGGTGAAAGTTTTCCAGCTATGCAGTGAGCAGACATTCAACTGAATCTATACTGCCAGGTGTCTAAGATCTATTATCTATTTATTCTGGCAATGACAGAATAAATAGGAAGGAAAAATGATATAACTATAAGATATACGTCTTAACTAATATGAATGACAAACCTGGGATTTCCAAAGTCCATGTGGGTTTTTGAAGCTGCGTTAATTTCATTCTTATTAGTAGTGTATTTCCTCGGTGTCTCGTTTCCTCCTCCACACATGAACCATCATGACAGCAGCAGAAATACTGTCTGAGTAAGTGCCTCCAAACAGGAGTGGTCCACAAGCCTTAGGGCTCCAAGCAATTTAAATGCAGCTAGAGACAAGCAGTGACAGGCAGTGATAGAACGACAGACACATTCATCCAGTGCTGCTGGGTTACACGAGACCAGTTCAAAACAAATCAGTGATTCATGCAGAGGGTTCAAGTTTCATTCATTAAAAAAAATCTGATGTAAAATAAAAACGGGATGTCTGTAAGCTGCACTACTTTAAGGCCTCCTGGCACCTTTTTAATTCCAGGTGGAACAAAATAAGATCATTGCATTACATCAACCACAACACAAAAACTAGCTGTGTATTACTGTGTAAGTCCCCATGCTGCCAAAACAGCTTTGATTGGGATTCCTAGGGGTTGTCCTATGGTGTCAGGTACTTTCAAGCTGGCAGTGGATCCAGGCTGCCCATGGTCTTAAGTAGGAAAGGCACGGTCAATGCCCTGAGGGTTTTTTGTTGTATTTCTGACCAATTTTGCTGTGCAACAGGGCACATTACCCTGTTGAAAGAGGTCTCTGCTATTGAGGGCTGTCATTGCCTATGGTAGATTTTTAACAATGTTTATGTGGGAAGAACATTTCCCAGGAGACCACTGCATAGTAACAAGACCATTTTTGCAGCTTTTTTCTCCCAAACGGTCACATTTAAGAAACAAAGAGAGAAAGTCACAGATATGGTAGGGAAGAAATCATATCTGACATCTGATGCAATTTATGGTAAGCTGAGGAAATGTCCCCACCACTGATTTGACCAGCTCTATACTGGGTATATGTTTAAATCAGTTCTTCTGCAAAGAGTTTAAATACAACATATTAGTGCTTGCTTTATTACCACCTCCTTTACATGCAGGAGTACCTTTTGGGTGGGGGTGGGGTTTTAAATTTTTCACTTTTGACCTTAGGTGTTCATGATCTTCCCCTGTTGACATTACTGGTGTGGTTCTTTAGACTATAAGCCACATTTAACCATGCATTCATAGAACTCTTTATTAAATATACACTATATAAAAAATTTTGAGTCACCCAATTGGCTCGAACTCTGCATCATCACACAGCCACATGCATTTATGGTTGTCATTATGGGGCAGGTACGCAGCAGGTTACATAAATTGAGAGGCATTTGACTACCACAAACAATGTCTAACAACAACGGCTATGGCGTCAATGTGACATCAACTTTGTTGTCCAGTGCAATTTGCGAGGCGCTGCATGGCAGGTATGAAATGGCCCTTATGGCTACAGTCTATATTAGAATCCCTGACATAAAGAGAGCTTTATTATAATGATTACTTTAGAATTTAATTCATTTTCATTTTGCTTTGTTGCTGATACAGACAGCAGACAAAACACAATAAAGGGAGAGAAAGCCCAAACCCCAAAGAGGGTTGAATAGATAAGAGAAAAAACCTGTAATGTGACCTCAAAAAGCACTTGTTTATACAGAAATCAAAGAGAAAGGATTTGAAGGATAGAAAGAGTCCAAGCAACACAGAAAAGTATTTCTATTATGAGCTTTGGTGTATTCCTACTTGAGGTGGTTAGAAAACATTAACAGGATTAATAAATTAAAGGTTTTTGTATCTCATGTAAATGCAAGTACTAAAAATATAGATTTTTTCCCCCCATTTTTATATTTTAGAATTATTAGCTGATTATGTACAATACATTAAGGAAATGGGAATAGTTTTTTTCACAAGGTACACATCAAATGTTCCAAGCACATTCCAAATCAAACCTACACCCTGGGGGGAAAGGGCTTCAAAAGCCAAAAAAAAACATGCAAGTTAAAGAGAGTATAAAACCCAGTCAATCCTCCAGCATTTTAACAGAAGTACTTTGCGTTCAAAGAGCTGAGTGTCTAGAACAATAAGGGTGTGCAATGTGAAGCACATTCAGTGCTTGGATCTGCATGCAAAACGTCTGGTGGCATATTCAGAACTGAAAATCTCAAACACTAAGCTAACAGCAAGCAGTCACATCATCAGTATTCCCCTGCTATGACTTTCTCTTATCAATAATTCACATTGTTCTATGAGAGACAAGGTCATACTCACGCAGAGACACACATTAAAACAACACATACAGCGTATGATGGCTGCAGTACTACGTAAAAAGGGAACGGAATTCTAAATATTCTTACTTTCAACTATCTACTCCCACTCAATCAGACTATGTTTCCTATATTTTGTCTCAGAATTCATTGTTCATCTATTTGTGCTTATATGAACGCACAAACACACGCATGCATGCACACACACAAATACTGTTTATAACAAGGACAAAACAAATCAAATTTCCAAGTAAAACTGTTACTGCTAAGAAATGTTTTAAAAACAAAAGATATTGGATGATTCAAGCATGCATATATTACAAAAGATGATTCTGATGATTCTAAAGACTGTCTATATTGTTCTGCCAAGGAGAAATGTTTTTCCACAGTTTCTTCTAGCACACCATGTTCACTATGTCTAATAATGGGATAGTAACAGCAGCCACTGAATCTAGACTTTCTACAGGAGAAACTAAACTCTTGCGAAATTCTTATTTTGAAACAGCTTTTCTGCCTTTGCTTGCTAATAAATAAGTAACTGTATGTGTGACTGTTTGCATTAGAGTGAACATGTATTGTAATGGTGGCACTCAGCCAGTTCAGGCCCCTTGGGGAGAGACGAGTCTAGCTGCAAAATGAACCCAGTGACACTACTGCTAAAACTAAGTATTGGTACAAATACACATAGAACATATCTTTGACTAGGCTTAGGCACTGTTTCCACTGGTTGGTGGACTGACAGTACATATTTTCCAAAGGCAATGAGGCTCAGTGTTGAAAATGCTCACAA
>VUQJ01044282.1:43600-59987 GCA_015108635.1 Andinoacara biseriatus
GGCAAGCTCAACACACACAGACCGACACACATGTGGTGAAGGAGTCTTGCCCTAGATTCTCAGGGAACGATCTCATGTTACATCTCCGGTCTAACTGGCCTTTGTTAGAACTGCACAGCAATCCCCCAGCCTTGCAGAGAAAACACATCACACTCATGTGGACTGCATACATACTATTGTTTGGATATTTCTCCTCCTCCATGTTTAACATTTCAGTAGCCAAAGATTTTAGAAAGCAATATTTATATTTTTCTGTGTGAAACAAGATTGAAGACCTCCTAAATTCTGATTGGACACAAGCCATAGCGCTCAAAAAAGGGGAACCACTACTGTTTTTTTCTACTGCCACACTTCAGTATGACAGTATATTAGGGCCAATGTAGGTAGAATAATAAAGTTACAAAATGTACATACACATTTAAATTTGTTTGCATGCTCTCACCCATACACACACACCATCGAAAAAACTTTGGAGGGAACTGCACAGCCTGGAGAAGATGCAACAATGTCCTGTCATAATGTCAACAGAAACTTTAGACTTCACACACCACCACATGTCCTCCACAGAACAGACACACGCATAGTGTATGCACACATAACATTTCAGTGTGTTATGTGGCGTTAACCAGTTCAAACTATAGCATTTACATAGCATTTGCCTAATTCAGTCTTAATATACTTTATCCTATACAGTACCAGTCAAAAGTCTGGACACACTTACCCACTGATACTGTATGTTCTAAAATAGCTTTAAGCAGCCAAAACATGAAGCAACCTAGCTAAATAAAATACTATACAGTGATCCCTCACCTTCAGAAGACCAGATGAAGTTGTGTCTTCAGCTCTTCTGAAGGCACCACTTCATCAGGTACCTCATCAGGTGTTGCATACTGCACATTCCTCATCATTTTACAGATTTGATGTGTTTATCTTTTAGCAAAAAGATGATTTAACATTTTGTACCTATAATATGGCTATTTTTCTGGTACTATTACATAATCTCCCTCAGCCGTAACTTTTATTTCCGCTAAAGGCGTAATTGATCTCTTGATCTCAGTGATCCACATAGTTATGGGTTGTTATGTAAATACCTGTTTACCGCAAAATCCCACAATATAGCGAAAACACATATATATATATATATATATATATATTGTGATAAGACTGAACCATGATATAGTGAGGGACAACTGTATTACAAAATAACATTTTTAAATTCCTCAGAAAGACACAAAGAATAGAAAATACAAAAGAATGAGCTCAATTAAACAAAAAAAGTGAAGAACTCAAGATATCAAAATTTAAGATATAATAAAGAGCTTAATAAGAAAATAACAATTATGATTGAGTTGAATACACAATGCATGCAAATTTTACATCTTAATCTTTGTTCACACCAAATTGTAGCTCTGTCAAGCTGCAGGGCCGGCAGATCACAAAAATTCAAGCTCATTTTGCTACCTTTTTGACAGAGCCCCATCAGAAAATACAGCATAAAGTTAAAGTCGCATCACTCCTCTCTCCATTCACAAGCTTCATCGCACTACTACAGCAGCGCATCCTTACAGACGTGAGTGTGTGATACTCAAGAGCTCAGAAACACACCCAGTATACTTTTCTTGAAAGGTGTGATGGTGAAGCTATACTCGTCACTTCTCTTTTCTCTGTCACTTGCCAACATTACAAAAGAAAAAACAAGCCTTGTCTGTGCAGACATTTGGAGTCCACATGTGGCTTTTCTTTCAAGCATGAGTGCTTGCATAGGGAGAACAAACTGACATACACACTTGTCAGGATATTGAGAGAAGCCTGGCTACATGGCCGGCAGAACAAAGTCTGACAAGTACGGATGTTCCTGGCGACTAATATCTAGGAAATATCTAGGAAAATATTTAAAAGAAATATTCGTTTTAGACTAGTCGGTTAGTCTAAGAAACACTCAGATATCAAGTTAAATTTTAGGACTGTTTAATGGACAAAAACTGTGTAAACAAAGGCTTTTGAAATCATTAATGGCATTCTTCAATAATGAATCGCACTTTAAATGCTGCTTAAATGTGCGGCACACGAATCATGCATTAGGAACATTGCACGTTATGCTCCAAACAGACAACGAAGAAAAAAAAACTTAAACTGATGTTAAATGTATGAAAACGTGTTACTACAAACAATGTTTATGCATCGTTGAAATATGAGAAAATAACATCCAAAAAATGAATAAATTGCGAGGTGTAAAGGTGTAGTGCATTGTGCTGCGCAATGTGAACGATGCTCGTTGTTCTACAATTCATGACACGCAACTCAATAACAATTAAAATCTAAAATGATAATAAAACAACACAATACAAAAATCCGTCCCTCTATCCATTTTCTTCCGCTTATCCAGGGCCGGGCCACCGGAGCTGCAGCCTGAGTAGTGAAGCCTAGACCTCCCTCTCCCTCAGCCTTCTCCTCCAGCTTACCCCTGATTCCAGTACTTTCTGGTCACAGACGGCTGCCTAACATTTAGGACAACCATTTATGGCACTGGGTATCAATTAAAATCTTAACAATTAGGCTAAATGACTAGTACATCTGGTACAGACTAGTGACAAGCAACCACTAGTCGTCTAGTCGACTAGTCGCATCCCTACTGACACTTTTGTGACTGCAACACTGACTGGCTGCTCAAAGATGAGAAATACTAATTATGTACTAACAAGTGCAGCTACTACAGCTACAGAGTTTGGGTACATTTATAATCAACAAATACTCTTAGATCCCACTTTAAAAATTCTGTAATATCAAGTCTGCCCTTTTTGCTACATCTTGCGAGAAAACAGAAAAACAATTTTTCCAAAATTACAAATGGAAAGCATGGAATGGAATGGAATCAATGGAAGTCAATGTAGCATTTGAAGCCAGGACTAGTCAACTACTCTAAAAGACAGAATACCTCAAAAAATTTCTAACTGAGCACACTGGCCAAACAAATCATTTGTAGTTGTTAGTTGCATTCCTCATTAATAAAATCTTGTTTAAATGTCAGTGAAATGTGTGGCACTTTGCCATGGGCATAATGTTGCAAACACATGCAACAGATTGATTTAGCAGCGCTAACAGCAGTAGTCTTGGTCCAATCAGTATATTCTTTGCTAGAATCCACATCCTGGTGCAGACTGTGGTTACACCTGGCTTCAGTTGCTTGGTTATATTCCAGTTTATTCTGAGAAAGACGACGTACAATTATGCTACCTCACGAGTTAGGATGAAGTCAATATATACTGCATGTAAAAGACTTCACTGACATAGACCTGGAGACCTGTTGGCGACCATCTGGCTACTAGCAGCCACAAAGGAAAAATGTGTATTTCCCGATCTGTAGCAAGCAATTGCTGGAGGTTGCTGATAATCGCTGTAAAACTGACTGTTAAAGCCCCATTTGTGCAGGATTAAAGACCGGTCAGTGACACCTGTAACCATATTCCACGACCAGCTGCCAAGTGCTTGCTGGCAGCTGGTCACCAACCATCAACCATCACCATCACTAAGTCTGTGTGAATGAGGCCTAAGTGAAATGTTATGTTACGTTACTTAGGTTAACATAATTATGACATTCGTGGCATTTTCAAATCATAATCTCCAACCTGGGACCTGCAATATACAAGACTATAAAAAAGTCTGGTTGGGGCGACTGTGCCTCTGGAGTGGAGCGGGTCATCTACCAGTTGAAAAGTCAGTGGTTCACTCCCTGGCTTCTTCAGTCTTCATGTCAGAGTATTCTTGGGCACGATACTGGACCCCAAGTTGCCCCAATGCATCCATTGGAGCACGAGTGTGAAAGTTAGACAAGATGCTTAGGCACAGGGAAAAAAAGATTCTTCCATGAATGTGAGAGATTAGGTAAATGAGGCTGTGTGGAGTTTAGTTAAGCAACAGTTTTCTGTTAGCAGTTACTACATGCATCAGTAGATATAAGGATTTATACAGATCTCTAGTAGTTAACTTTGAGCTCCATTTACAGTGCAACTAAAACTTTGTCAAAATAATCTGTAGGATTTTAGCCCATGAGCACACTAGTTGGAAAAAAAAATAGGACTGACACTGTAGCAGCAAAGAGATCTGTGCTCAAAAAAACCCCTGACAATCCACTGATTACGCCACACACATAGAATTCAGAGTTAAGTTATCAATTATTTGTGATATATTTGGACTGTTGATTAGACAAAAGAAGCTGAAGATGTCTCAAGATGGCTGGTAAAAATCTTAATTTTCTTGAATATTATATAGGACACAAATAATATTTCCATCCACTTTTTCCACTTATCCTATTTATTAGAGAAAAACAAACATTAATTTTTTGGCAGGTGAGGAGAGACACTGCTTTGTTGGAGAGAGAAAGAACCGCACTGACAATGAGGGGAGTTCTTTGGGAGGGAATATTTTCTCTCTCAGAAACAAGAGTTAACTTGTTTAATTGGAGTTCACATTCCAGCTGAGACACAAATATGGAATCTACTCACACCAGGGTTGAAGCGACGTCAGTTTTCAAAGCTAATCTACACAGCAGTCTTTAGTAGTCCAAATATTGTGGAGGTAATGGGACCCACTTATTCAGAATTTACAGCATGAAATCACTGCTTTTTCATTCAAATAGGTCTCATTACATAATTATAATTGAAACAGAACAATTGTAATTCTCAGAAATACTCCAGCTTTTCAGAAATTAAAATCATGCCCAACCAAATTTAACAAAAAATAAAATAAATATTTTAATACGCACTTTGTAATACACTGCTACAGCACAATCAAAGCATTGTACAATAAATCATGCACCAAATCATAAAAAAAATTTCCAAAAATATTAAAAAAAATTTCAGCTATCAAAATTTATTTAATTTCTTCAACGTTCAAAATAGAAAGAATAAGGCTAGTGAAGTCCAGCCTGGAAACTTGCAGTTATTATTCTACATGCCAATTTATTCAATTCAATGTGTTTTTATATAGTAAGGCTCTTTCTATAGTAACATAGACCTTATAATGTTAGAGAAACTCAACTCAGAAACTCAGTTCCCTAATTGTTGGCCACAATGAAGAGACAAAAATCCCTACTTCCATTCCTGAGCCTGGTTCCGCTGGGCTGTGAGTGAGGAGGAACAGCTAGCAGCAGCTAGCAGCAGAGCTTTTACAGCATGCAGAAGGCTAAAAGTAGAGGGAAAGCAGTTTCACACTGCTGTGCCAACAGCTTCTATTTGTATGTTTTTCAAAAGTTTTTGACTTAACTCCAAGTTGTGGTCAAGGTGAGCTGACATGACAATGCTTTCCCTCTTTCACTCACTCATTTTGTTAAGTCAGACCTAAGAAGCTAAAAGGATGTTGGTTTGGTCTAACTTTCGTAAGCTTTTATGAATGGTGTTGTTAATGCCATTCATCATTTCACTTCAGCTGTGCCCTGTTAGATTCACACATGTGACAAGGAAAAAGAAGAAAGTATTGCGACTGTGACAGCATTTTGCAGGTGGCTGTAGCTCAGGAGGTAGAGCAGGTCACTCACTGATCGCAAGGTCAGTGGTTCGATTCCTGGCTGCTCCAGCCAGCATGCCAATGTATCCTTGGGCAAGATACTTAACCCTAAGTTGCTCTCCGACGTTGGAGTATGAATGTGTGTGAATGTTAGCTAATTAAAAAGCACTTAGCTTAGTTACATATGTATTGTGTGAATGGGGTAAATGTAAACATGTTGTATAAGCGCTTTGGGTGCTCAGTCAGAGTAGAAAAGCGCTATATAAGAACTAGTCCATTTACCTAATGACTGTCATTTTAATCCCAAGCAAGACCAGTACCAGGGCAAAAAAATTAGACAAATAACACTATTATTTTTTCAATGTATTTATCCATTTAGGCCAATTTTCCTCTTATTACAGTAATACATACCAAAAATTCAGTAAGTGTATATTTTATGTTATAAAGTTAAGGAAGCCATTTAAGCTGAGCTTGACATTTCCTTACTAAAAAGAACGATTCCCAACATCTCTCACAGTGAGGGATACAGATTATTATTATTGATAATTTAACACTAGTACTGGATCGGTACTAGTATTCACAGCCACATAAGACATTCTCTATCACTTCTAGTGTTTGAATCAAAGGCTAAATGTTAAATTCTTGGGTAGCTATGTTAGTGGATACGAGGGCTGTCCCTTTGAAGCTCCGGAGAGATACATTTCACCAACTGGCTTTATTACCCAGCAAATACACTGTGCACAATCAGGTCACAACAGACTTCTGACATCTTTTTACCTTAGCTGCATATTGTAAGCCTTTCACATGGTCATGCATCACTGTCCCAGTGTAAGGACTAGAGATTTGTTTATATATGTCGTACTGTTACACCCCTAAAGGACTGCTTTGATTAAATGGCTTACAATTGCATTAGATAAGAATGGTGTATTGTTTGTTCTTAATTCACGAACTGTTTCTGTGGTAATGTATCTAAAATAAAAAGAAAACAATCAGTCAAATACTGATATGGACATCAACTGGCAATGGTGGGCCACAGTCATTTGGGCTAGCTCTTATGAATACAGCAGACGAGAAGGGGAGTGGCATAAATGCTATACCATCTGGAAAGAGTTAGCTAGCTGCTGAACGAAAGGAACAGAATGAAGAGAGAAAAAATGAAAACAAGCTCCAACTTTTCAGCTCCACTCTAGTGAATTGGAGATCAAGCTCTTTTCCTGAATAGTGCTAGACAATAGAGTTCTTTATATTGCTAGATGTGCAAGAACTGCTATAGGATCTCCAGACAATGATCATGATAGCCCATTCATGTAATCAAAACTTAAGCACATTTATAGTTTCATTTTGCTTTATCCCAGTATATACATGGTGTTTCTCTCAATTTATGTACCAAGGATTTTCAATCCATTGTAAAAGGCAGAGCATAGTAGTTGATGTTAGGAGTCAGTTTGATCTAGCCTGCAGAAATAAAATGAAATTCTAAACTACACACCCTATCACTGCTTTCGTGTTATAGTAAATGGTTGTGATTGTGTATGAAGAGTTCAGATGCAAAATCCTCTAAACCTGTTATGCTAAATGATTTCATTAGCATATAGTATGCATGCAACGGATTCCGTCAATATCCTAATTTTTGACAGAGGTGGCATTTAGCAGCTGAAGTCTTCACATATACCATGTTTTTAACTTCCACTAGTAATTTTATTAAGAAAAACATGACCCAGCAGCACCGTCTCTTGTACACAGTGATGGTAGTTTAGTTTCAAAGTGAACTTTTTTGTCCTGGAGAAGAAATTATGATTTTTCTGTTTATATTTCATTGACAGCGAAGCTGACCAGTGGATTCCAGCAAGAAATCCACAGAAAGCAATTATGGCCCATAGTTTCTCCAGTCAAAGGTCATTCCACTGTTTCATCCTTACAGTGGAATTATTTTCCTGTCCACTTCAACTCAACATTACTGTGCACGTTTGTTCTAATCTAATCTGTAAAATGTTCAGTCCACACCATCACACAGGGGGATTCCACTCTATACTACTCCCTATGTTAAAGACACTCAGCAGGTCAGTCATTAGGTAGCACAGTAAACCCATATTTCATTATGCATCTTCACTGATAGCTACTCAGCTGCACAGAAGTCATTTTTGCATCTGTAAAGTGGTGCATTGCATTACAAGATTGTTGGCAATAAATCATGTAAATGTCATTGGCACCACTGCATTGTATAATGCATTCCGTTCAACTTTGTATGATGCTATTCTGTAACCATATTCTCTTTATTCTATTAGATGGTACAGCAATGTATAATACTGCAGTCACTGAACATAGAAAAAAAATCCTTCTTATGTATTAAATATTCTGTGTCTGTATGAATTGTATTCTCTTATAATACAAACCTAAGACACTGAAGTTGAAAAGCATAAAATGAATTAAGGTCAGTTAAGACGGTGCACTCAGATCAATTATATATAATCTTTAAGTCTACATTGTCTGGAGATATCTTATGTTCTCTGCCTCCGTGTTGCTATAATCTGGCACTGAAGGAGTTAAGTTCTGTGCAGCGGGTGAACTCAAAAGAACTGGCGTTCACGTGGCTAAGCCGCTGTTGCTATGGGAGAGAGGCCAGACAGAGGAGAAAGCAACTCCTCTCTCAGTCTTTCACATTCCCAATTTCTCTCATTCTCTTTCCCTCCTCCTTTGCTCTTTCCCTCCCTGCCAGAGAGCCTGGCTGGAAAACCAAGTGCCTAATGAGAGTACACAGCTCTCGCTCTCTCTACTCAATCCCTTCATTTTTCAAATAACAGTCACTCTCCTCCCTTCATCTCTCTCTCCATCCCTCTCTCTGGTTTTCACTTTGTATTTCGGTACTATCAGAATGCCAACTAGTGAGTCATGCACCAACAGCAGAAGGCCAGGCTCAATATGCCAGTGTGTAGATTTAAAGGACATAATAGCAGCCAACCAATCTCTGCTAGCTTGTTTTTCTCTGAAAGCTTGTGGGCTTTCATAGTCGTATTTTTATGAGTTTGAAAAAGACCATTTCATTTATTTTGATTAGCAGGAATTAAGGTCAAGAATAATTTAAAGACCAAATCAAGGAGCTTGTGATCGGAAACAAAGCACATACGACTTAAAGCCACTAAAATGTAAACTTTAAATTTAATGAAAACATTGCAGAAGGACATGAAGCTTTTCTATGTCAAGTACAAAATATGAAGCACAGTGTACTACTGCCAATCCTCTGAATTAATCTGACAGATTATGCTTTACAAAGAAATCCATCACTGCTTATAAAAAAAATTAATAAATAACATTTAAGAGTCTGGTTCAGTTTTGTTGGCCAATCACAAATCAGTGTGATATGTGATCATCTAATAGAAATAAAAACAGCAAAAGTGGCAACATCCATAAATTAGAGGTTCCAAATTATTAAAATAACAGCACTGCACTCCCCCATGCAGTCAGTCTTAGACATACTGCACATAGCTAGAGTGTAGAAAGTTTGTTGATCAGAAGTCTTATGAAGGTCAGGGGCAGAGAACACCTTGAGCATTTCCTGGTCTAAAATGCCTTTCAGTGGTTAAGAATTCAAACTCAATTAATGATCAAATAACAGATCAGCAATCAAATGTTAAGAAACTAAAAATCAAGTTACAGTACACTCTGTCTTCAGATCCATGTCCAAGTTTTTCACCTAGAAACTGGGGCCATGTTTCATGATATTTAAATTTACAGCACAATTTGACACTGCAGTACATACAATAACTTACAAATAGCATACCCAATAGTTAAAAGCTTACTTTTACATTGTGTGTTAGTGATACTAGGAGTCATAAAGTCTGAAAATAAAAATTTTACAGAATTCTATTTCCTATAGAATTTTATCCAAAATACTGCCTCAAATCACTCTGGGGGTCATCAAGAGCAAAGTGCAGAAGGTGATGCATGGGGTTGTTTAGAAAATGTTGTCACATAATATGGCCAGCAAAGCGTCTGACTTGATTGTTTCCAGTTCTCTCAGCACTGTTTGAAGCACATGCAGAAGAGTAGCGTCACTGCTGAGCAGACAGTGGTGCTAAATCAAAAGATGCCCCAGTTTTAATCCATGAAGACACTAAGCCAAGTAAAATTTATAACAATGACAGTATAGTTTTTGCTTTCCATAAAACAGTATAAAGTAACAGTCAAAAGTTTGGACACACTCACAAGTCTGTCGAAACCTTTGACTGGTACTGTATATACATATATGTAAGACATAAGACAAGAATATCTGCCAAAATACAGAACCAGACAAAAGTTTGGACACACGTGCCCATTCATATGAAAAGTACTTGTGACTTTTTTGGAGGGAAGAAAAAAAAATCACCTAGGGTCAGTGGTCGCATTTTGCTTTCTGTAGTTACGCAAACTCAAACATGAGCAGGGCTGTCGTGAGATCAGACTTTAAATAAATTATAATGTGTGATCTACCAACATTGTGTTGAGAGAGCATCATGAAGAGTGGAGGAGAGACAGGTGGGCAATATTAGGCTTTAATTAAAAAAGAAAAAAAAGGCAGAAATATACTCCCATTTTCTTTTATTTCATGATAGAGATGGATCAATATAGCTACCATACACACCCTCTTTAAAGTGTGCAGAAGTCTGAGGATTAACATGTGTGGTTAGGTGCACACACCACCACCTAGACACTTGTGTTTCAAGCATTGGTTAAATGTGGAAATTTGACAAACTATACTGAGGCAGACTAAAGTTATGAATCTCACGATAATGAGGAACTGAACTAAAAATTGTCTTGAGAGCTAGCTAACTTTATTTTGCCCATCACCAATTCAATATCATTGTCCAATGGGCATAACCCTAAACTGCAACAAAGCATAAAATCTGCTACATTTAAAAAAAAAAAGAAAAAGAAAAAGCAGCATACATGAAAAGCATACAGCAGATATTGAAATTATTTAGTGAAATGAAAGGATATGACATTATGTACAGGTACTTTCAATAATACTGATATTTAGAATCTCCAATTGATCTTTGAGTTTACTTCTTCCAAACCATCAACGTGTATATTAGACCCCATTCCTACAAGACTTTCTGATAAAGCTTATAGTTAGAGATGGATTAGGTGACACTGAACTAGGGCTGCAACTATCAATTATTTTAGTAATCGAGTATTATATCGGTTATTCAACCAATTAATTAAATAATCGGATAAGAAATACTTTTGTCTTATTAATAGTTCATCTGCATATTTTAACTTCCATAGCTTAACTGCAAATTTTTCACTGTGAAACAAACAGCGGTGGGTGGAGCAGCTACAAAGTTCTCATTTCTTCACGTTAGCACTTGCTGATCAGGTGATTGATAAAGGGCTCCTTCAACTGTTTCCCAGTTACAGGAACAAGCGCTGCTGTCCGTCGTTACCGAATGATCACTAGTGTTAACGGTGGCACCTGCTTGCAAACTGTGGTGACACCAATGAGTTCTGGTAACAGCTGAAGGATCATTTTTTTTCCAAACGACAGAAATCCGTTCCAGCAATGGAGGACTATAATTCTGCTAATGTGGGTGAAATGGTCCGCTTACACGTGAGACTTGAGCGTTTCAGAGTTTAAACAAAGCATCGAAGCAGCAACACAAGCATTTTTTATAATCGAATCTTTCGGGTTACTCAAGGAATCAGCCCCACACTGAACCCTGCCTTAGTATGCTGCAATAGGCCAAGGCTGCCTAGGCTGCTGGGGCACAACCACTATTTTGGTAATCGATTAATCTATTGATTATTCTGACAATTAATCTATTAATCAGATTTTTTAAAAAGGCACAATCGGGGGATTTTTCATTGAACCACTTAAGCCTTTTTTTTTAAATAATATAATAGAAATATAGAAAATATTAAAAGATGAAAATAAACAAAGGAGTTCAATTAATTTTTTTTAAAAAGAAAATAAACATTTTATTGCTTAAAATGAAATAACATAGCATTTCTTCAGTGAATTTGAACCAGCTGTAGCTAAAACTATTCCACTTGAGGAGTTTTGGGTAACATATTTACAGACAAAGGTGATTTTATCTTAAATGCAAAATGTATATGTTTATATGTATATGAAAATGGCCTTTTTTTTAGTTCTACTCCAGTTAACAATTAATCGATTACTAAATTAGTTCTCGATTATTTCAACAATCGATTCATCATGGTTATTCAGATTAATCATTTCAGCCCTATTCTTCTTGATTTACATCTTTTCACTCTGTTTATACACTACTCTGCATTTAATCAGTATTCACATCTGGTTCTCTTTCACAGCATGTCTTTTATTCTGGCTCCCTCCCCTCACCCCAAGTGGTCGCTCCCTGAGCCCAGTTCTGCCGGAGGTTTCTTCCTGTAAAACGGGAGTTTTCCCCTTTTCCACCGTCGCCAAGTGCTTACTCATAGCGGGTCATCTGATTGTTGGGGTTTGCTCCGTATTATTATTGGGTATTTACCTTACAATATAATCCACTGTTTATCTATCCACAAGTTTCTGCAAGAGCTTACGTAGGCTGCCATGACAGATCGCTACTTCCGCCGTGCGGTTTTATACTTCCAGTTACCCAAAGTCGGAGTCAGCGTTATTGACAAAATTCGTTCACTTTGTGCTGTAACAGGCGGCTTTATTAGTTAGAACATGAGCTCGGGTTCAACTTGTGCTGTTGTCGTTTATCAAAACATCAGTCTGTACATTTTTTCAAATTACTTTTTTTTTTTATATATGTTCGTTTTCCTTTAATGTATAGCCTCTTATTTTTTTTACGTTATCTATAGTGTGACACTACAGTATACACAGAGCTTTAACAATGCGTGGCTTCCACATCTAAACACGTAGCAGTTAGCAAGTTGACAGCTGCGTGTCTCCCTGATCACAGCCTTCGGTCAGTCCAGTGTTTCTGTTTCAGTGATTGGAACATTCTGATATCCAGATAAGCGATACACCTTCCACAGAATAGCTGCCTCATAAAATATTTCCCTAATCGGGCGATACAGGAACAGCTGACTGTCTCCACCGCTCCACTTTCCCTTAACATGACTGATGCTAAGTGCTTAGCCTGGCTAATGCTCTGGCTCAGCTCTACAGCTGCTTTAAGGGAAATAAAGTTGCCTTGTTTGTTCAGCATTACTTTATTGACTTTATTGTTTTGAACATAATTATATGCCTAGGTGCTCTCATAATTACGTAATTCCCCACCATCAAAACCTTTGGGAAAAAACAAGGTAATTCTTTTTTTATTCTTCATTTGCAGTTTTTATTGAAAGCTTAGCTTCAGTGCATAAGTACAGCTGAACTTTACATTTTTCCACTATAAAGATGAAAAACAACCTTATTCCTCTTCCTGCTCTGGCTCACAAGATATCTTTAAACATTCTGTAGCCCTATGAAGCCCCCCCCCCAAAAAAAAAAACTGTTATTCAGCAAAATCAGATCTCATTGGTGCTATAAAGTCTAAAACAAGGTCATTCTAATTGATAATGTACCTAATGTAGCTAACTTCGGATCATAATTTCATGTCATCTACTCAGTCAGTGAGAAGTGACGGGTGAGGCACTGTTACTGAATTGTCCTCACTGCTTTATAAAACATCTTTGCAATGACATTACGCCAGATAAAAGAAACTGCAGTGTAGCCCCGCATTGTAAACTACAGTGCAAGCAGAAGTAAACAACCGCCCTCCACTATGAATTATGGGTAATGGTGCGAAGTCAGGAATATTGTGGATAGTAAATGTAGGCTGTCAGTCCACTGTTTACCTCAGCTGTCAATGTGTGTCCACATCTTTCATAAGGCTAGCTTATAATCAGCTGTTGTTTAACCAGCTCTTTGCCAGTTGTCTGGAGACAGGAGGGTCACCTGTTTGATTTTCTGACGACTGCCTGCTAGTGCTAATTGCTGCCAGTACTAATAGTGAAAGCGAACCGGTGAAATACTCAGCCCAGCACAGTGGGCGATCAACCGCTGGCTAGAACCCTGATACAAAATTATTTTCTATTAAATAACCTCAAATTACTTACAATTCCTTTAAAAGGCTGTCAGGATAACATTTATCAACTCATTAGAAAATACTATTTTGCTACACTCACCTAAATATTGCTGCAGATTAACCATACCACCCAGGACAGTGCATCATCCCCCTGCATCACAAAAAAGAACAAACCTGACAACAGCACAAGCATGACATGGTGCCATGTCCATGCCCCAGTGGGTCCAAGCTGTATTGGCAGCAAGAGAAGGAGGAGTCCTATGCAAGATAAGGCAGGCAGTTTTGATGTATACACCAATTGGGCAAAACAACAACACAGAGAAATAAGAGGAGAGCAAAACAGCTAACTGCAAAAAACAAGGTGGAAGGGTTCAGTAGCTAGGACAGCAAATCTAGCTGTCTGCCATACAGTGGTGTTAGTAGCAAAAGCTACTGCCACACATAATGAGGTTTATATTTTTCATCATGGTCTTATCAAGTGAGTATGGTCTCTTTCTTTCCTTTGCTTCCAGAGAACTAAGTGTTTTGATCCTGTTTAAAATTCATCTGGTGAGACTATCAGCATGCCAGCCGTCATTCTAATGACTTGTAGTGTCCCACTGGCACAGAGCAACCACATTTAATATAATGAATTAGTAGATGACAAGATTAAGTGAATTACGTTTCAGGGTCAACTGGTTTCAGTGAGGACAGAAGACAGGAACATCATACAGACAGGTTACTCCAACCTAAGCTATGAACAACCAGGATTACAGGTTCACTTCAGGTGGTGGACAAGCACTACACTTCACTCGGCCTGTGCTCCAAAAATAAATTGAATACAACAGGAGCAGGTGACTTCTCTCATTTTCTACGCAAAAGAAAAGATGGACACATACAAGCCAGTATACATCAATCCATTTGGGAGATGTTCCAAACTGAATGAGCACAATCTCCTCATTACTCACTACACAAAAATAGCTTCCCTCACATTCTTTGGTAAAACAGTCTCGTTAGAGGGCCCAGCCAGTATTCCCTGACAGCAGTGTTCAAAAATACACAAGACAGCTTCAGGGCTGGACTGAAATGGATCTGGAGTTCAATTTATGAAGACACATTGTACTGACTATTAGTAAAATTGCTTTTAAGAGAATTATAGTATTCCATGGTGGCCTTGATCTATACTAATGATTTTAATCTTAGCTACACAAAAGTTCGGACACACTCACCCATTCATATGAATGGGTGAGTGTGTCCAAGCTTCTGACTGTAAGAATTTAAGAAAAATATCAAACATGGAAATTTTGGACATCAAATGCAAGCTCAGGTCAAAGCACCTCGGTGTCAGAACTGTATATTATTTCATTTCCTCCTCTATCTCAAATCAGCGAAGCAGGAATTTTCATTCAGAGCAGCCGTGATCACAGAGGTGGTTAAACAGTGTGATGGAGATAGCAGTCAGACAAATTAAGGTTTACTCATTCCATATTCAGGCACAGTCACAGTCTGTGCTTCCTCCCTGAATGCTTTACTAAAAGACTGGGTTTACTGTTGAGGAAAACCCAAACAGTTCAGCATACTCGTGATTAGATTTATCAGTAATTGTCATCACACCAATATGGTAAGCCAAATTCATATTAAACAGGGCAAAATAATCTGGGGGAATTTTGACATTTACAGATCTAAGCAGTTCGGCCAGAAGTGAATTAGGTGCCCACAGAAGGCACAAAGGCCACTTAGCTCCTTAGGCCCTGTATGCATAGGGACTGTGTAAACACATTATTTAGTTTCTTCTAAACAATCTACTGAAATCACACGCTGACCTAACAATGTTATGCAGATGTTGACTCATGCCTATGGTGAAAGGATCCCAGAATGTTTTCCAGAAAGTTCACCCTTGCACTGTTATCCTTTAAATGGATACTGACTGGGTGGTGAGTATTTCATTATTGAAAACCATATCCATTATTGAAAACCTTCCTGCAGAGTGAAAGCAGGTCATGAGGCTGGTTAATGTGGAGCCAGTTTATTACTTTACACTCCGGGTCACACAAAAATCACATTATGTATTGATTTAACTAATTTTAATAAGCTTTGGAATAAAAGGTGTCAAACTCGTACCTTTTGGGAAGAAAAAATATCGCCATTCAGCTAAAAAATATTGAGATTCTTTTTGGTCCACATTGCCCAGCCCTATGATAAACTACTCAGACACCTTAGAGCATAAGCTTTCAAGTCATTGAGGAAGAGAGTTATAAAAGAAAATAGCTCAGAAGAACAGCGCTGCAAGGAGGTGTGGGGAGGGTGGGCAATGGAGATGCCAATGGCCAACAAGTCAATCTGCAGGAAGCTGCTGTGCATCACTTGCTCTCCTGTGGCAGATGTGTTCAAAAGTTCTTCACAATGCAATGTCCATCTGGAGACGCCAGAGCAACCCATCAATAGGGCTGCAACTAACAACTATTTTGATAGTCGATTAGTCATCGACTATTGAAACGATTAGTCGACTAATCGGATTATGAATCACATAATTATGAAATGACGCTTATTTAACTATCAGCTTTTACATTTAGCGTAAGGTTATTTAAAATGCATACCTGTCAAGTCTCCCATTTTGGCCGGGAAACTCCAGTATTTTAGCCCTCTGTCCAGCCGTCCTCGCATATTATTATTTTCACGTAAATTTCCCGTATTTTAATATAATTTTAAAAAATTATTCCTGCTGCTGCTCCAAACTGAATTCTGTCACTAGCCTGGCAAGAACTGACACCTGCAGTAGCCTGGGTGGTAGTTCTAGTGAGGTCAGTGCAGACAGCGGGAACAAACCCAGAAAAACAACTGCACCTCGGTTGGGCTCAGTGTTGCCAATTTAGCGTATTTTCAACCCCCCGTAA
>VUQJ01044285.1:7652-19666 GCA_015108635.1 Andinoacara biseriatus
TCACCATCACCACTTCCCAATCTCGATTTTCCTCCTCCTCCGCCTTCCTTCTGTTCTTCTTTTTTCTATTTCTTTTCTCCCTCCTACATTCTTCGTTCATTGGCTGTCATTTCCTCAACCCAATCTGCCCTTTTCCTCCTCCTCCTCTCCCTCTCCTTCCTCTGCCTCCTCTTTTCATTTCCCCTCTCCCATTTTGTCCTCCCCTCTTTATCCTCTTTCTCTCGATTGCTCGTTTTCTCTCCTTCTCTCCCTTTCTCTCTCTCTCTCCTGAAGATGTCATTTAGTAGTTGGAGCTCTCTAACAAGAAATCATTGTGTCTCCCTTGGGGTGGGGGGGTGATGGATTCAGAGGATGGAGGGGAGAAGGGCAGGAGTAGGGGATGGGGGGGGCACTCTGGCTGGCTGACAAATGGAGAGCAGAGGGAGGGAGAGATGTGGGCAAGCAAGAGGAATGAGAGAAAGAGCATGAGAGAGGAAGAGCAAGAAAAAGGAAGGGTGGAAGTTCAGTCCAGCATCAATAAATCACTTAAGAGAGAGAATAGGGTGGGGTGAGTGTGTGTATACATACAAACACACTCACATGGATTCTCACACATACTATCACACACACACACACAGAACAGGGTCTAGCTGTCAACAAGATAAACAGCCTGTGGCCATAATGATGTTGTCATGATCTCTGCATGCATATCATTACTGGCCATAACGGCCTTGTTGGGCCTGCCGCTAAACATGTTTTTGTGTGCGTGTGTGTGTGTGTGTATACACGCAGGCGCACGTGTGTGTGTGTTAGACATTACATGGCGGTGCTTGTAACACTGATTACTGTGCTAATACTAGGGAGGGAGGAATGAAACGAGGGATAGATGGATGGAAAGAGCAATAAATGGAGTGGGATGGAAGGAAAAAAGAAAGAGAAATGGTGGGGGGTGGGTGGAGGAAGAGTTTGCTGTTGGCTGTGTAGTAGAGCAGATCGAGACAGACACACACCCACAGCAAGAATCACTGACCCCCAGCAGGAAACACACACACACACACACACACACACACACACTCAAGCAAAATACAAACACGCACACACAGACAAACAGACATGCAAGGACACACGAGAAACACATGCACACACACAAGATGGTAAATTGCGTATGCATGCGTGCACACACACACACACACACACACTGTGTGGGCTGGCTGTGGCCACAGCAGATGCTGTCCATGAATATTTTAGCCAAACTCTCTGGCAGAGTTTCCATTTGCATGGACCAGATGTAAGCAGCTGAAATATTTACCACACTGGCCCTGGGAGAAACAGGCCAAAGTCACACTGTGTGTGTGTGTGTGTGTGTGTGTGTGTGTGTGTGTGTGTGTGTGTGTGTGTGTGTGTGTGTGTGTGTGTGTGTGTGTTTTTTTACAGCTGAGCCAGCATCTCTTAAACCCAAGCACTTGTATTGACCCACCTCCCATCTCCCTCTCTCTCCCCCTCTCGTCCCCCACTGTTTCCTTGTTTGAAACAATATAGCCTGCCTGTTGTTATTGATTCAGAAGATTGGACCCTGGTAAGTGCTCCTTCGAGTCTGGTGTTATATTAAGCAATTGTTCCAACAGCAGATGACAGGGCTGAGAAAGTTTTGGCTGGCTCTAATAGGCCTGGTATTACGTGTGTGTTAATTGATTGAATAGCACAGGGAGGGAGAAATTGGCTGCACTGAGAATTCAGGGCTAAGCAGCTGATAGTTAGACACTAATTCAGAACATTCACTGACAGAGTGTGACAAAATAGCTGTGGTCCAAACTGTTAAATATGGTTGTTTAATGACACAGGCCACTCTCTTGTTTTTATGGAAGCACATGATAAAAATATGACTGTGTGATTAAAAGTTTACAGCTTGTCTAAGGGCGGATCAATCCATACTCTGAATGTTTTTCTGGTGTTAGTGAACCTTAACTTTTTCCAGTTGGCCATGCTGAGTGTATTTGCTAGAGTGTCTGAGTTGCACAGCTAGCATCCAGACATTGTCAGCAGCACAGGGGTAGTATTGCATGGAAGGTTGTTTTATGGGAGCCACCCGAAGTAAACGCTCCATTCATCCTGTCTGTCTGCGCTGGCCTCCATTTCCTCTTCTGTCACACGCATGGTTAAGACCAGCTTGAAGCATTTATCACAGAGCCAGAACATGGGGTAGGGTAGGTGTTGTGGTGGTGCAGATCAAGCAAAAGGAAACAGAGCCCACCTTGCTTTTTGTTTGTCTAACATCCAAACATCTCTCACTTGTCAGTGAAATGTCAGCAGTGAAATCCCCTCTCAGTTCTGCTGTCAGAGCTGTGCAGTGATTCAGCATCAGTATGATGTCTGTGGAAGTGATGACATTATTTTGACAGCCATAATGCATTATGCATCTAATTCCATTAGCTGTGAGTGCTCATCGTTTGTTTTCAATGAATTTAGTGTGTGTGTGTGTGTGTGTGTGTGTGTGTGTGTGTGTGTGTGTGTGTGTGTGTGTGTGTGTGCATATCTTTATTTTGGTCAAGTGAATCCCATTAGATTCCATTTCCAATAACAGCATGTTCTGCTGTGGTTGCATTTCAGTAGAGAGGTAATTTGCTAATGGCATGGCCCTTATTAGAAAGCAATTATTATTAATTACCAGTGGGTGATACAAGAGCTGATTTAGTCTTTAAAGCCCACTGTTTTTCTGGCAGTGTGGCCAGTGTGTGTGTGTGTGTGTGTGTGCACATTTGTGTGTCTGTCTTTCTCAGAGATGATTGCCAGCCCCACACCATCGCCCTCACCTCCCACTGGCCTGCTGCCAAGCAGCGACATTGTCATTATCAGTGTGCCAGAGGGCTGGGTAAATGTCATTATTGTAGCTTGTGGATTCCTCCAGGGAATCAGCAGCTACCCGTTTAATTTCTCTAACAGCCCGGGAAATATTTGTTGCATCACCAGCCTGTTTCATGGCAAACATCTATCGCTGCTATGCAATTAACGACATAGATCATTTACATAGTCACAGAGCTAATTTTCATAATGTTCCCTTTATTATCAGAGGAAGAAATTAACCCAGGAATTTATTTACACACCCACTGCAAATGGTAACAGTGTGCTAATTGGCTGTTAGATGATTAATAAGCTTATAGCACATGCTAATGAATGGTGCACTCACTGTTTCAGAGGTGCTCCAGCACTGTGCTTGTGTTTTGGCAGCTTAATTAGACAGATAATTATGTACTTGTTGCTTTCACTTTCAAGCAAATACCATTAAACATTTTTAAAAGATTAAACTGGCTCGCACTGGTATGCTTGTGTTGGCTCTACTTTGTTTTAAATGGCCACAAAACATCAGCGACTCAGATTTTTTGACATCCAGTGTCAATAAAGTGTCTAAATGTATGTAAAGGATTAGGAGAATGTAGACCCTCATTAGGTTTGTAAGGTGGAGGAGGTAAATATTGAAGAAATTACAGAATATAATAAGTAACTCGAGCATGACTGCATGCAAAACAGCAAAAATCACTAAAAACACATTTTAGCGCCTGTGCTGGTAACACCTGCACAGAAGAAACATCAAACATTCAAATCCATAAAACTTTTTCACTGTTAGTAATATAGTGATCATTTATTATTCATGCTGCTGTTGCACTTAAAAGTCTGTGTCCACTCTTAAGTTGCTCCTAATTTCTTTAGTGGGACTTGTGATGCAAAGACAATATCCTTGTAATAAGAAGGATGAGGTTGTCGCAGAGACTTCTTTCACAGACTGCGTGATATTGAAGGGTAACCATTTTAATAATTACGGTAGCGCTGTCCTTACGCGGGGCCCAGTCTGGAGCAGCTGGATCCTTACAGAGAACGAGGATTTGTGGTTTTGTTCTGTTTGCTCTCTATAGAATAAAAGTCAGTGGTTGTCTGTGGTGGCTAGGGAAGCTGAGTGAGTATGAATATTTGATGTAAATGCTCCTTTTTTATAACTGACACGACTCAGAGCAGGGGCCCTCATTGATCTGGTGTTATAAACACAGATTAAAAGAACTCTCCCCACACAATTCCCTGATTGTAGCTCTGTTTATACAGTACCTTCTTTTAATGACCAAGTGAGATTCACGTGCAAGTCCTGAAGAACGCCCCATACGCTGTCTTTAACGTGGCTCTCACTGGCTATTGTGAACACCAAGTTTCTTTTTCAGCTTCAGCTCATTAGCTCCCAAACTTGGCCTGAATCTAATATGTCATGCTCATGAATCAAATCCACAGAGAGATGAGCATATACAACAGAAATACAAACTGAGAGACACATTTACCCAGATATTCAACAGATTTGTTTCCTGTCCATCCTTATGTTGTCTTTTTGTTCACATAGTAGTTTTCATCAGGCAGAAGCTACATTGCGTAAATGAGGTTCTCTTTCATGCACAGAGAAATAAGACAGACTCTTATCTTGCACAAACCAGTTTAATATGCATCTAATTACAGTATACATGTTGTCTGCTTTCTCTGAAAGTCTCATTTGACCTTCACTCAGAGTTTTACTGGAATCCCCATCCTGAATGCCAATTGAAGAAACTCGAATACTGCCTGTTCCATTCTGCAAAGACAGATGAATTTCTAAACTGCATGCCAATGGTATTTCAATAGGCTCTTGGCCTTCTGTCAAACGTCCATTTGTGAGTTTATATGACTGGTGAATTTCATCTTAATTACAACAAAGTTAAGCCAAGCCCAGAGTTCATTTTCATTTTGTTCAGTTTGCCAATTATGGATGTGGCAGGCAACGCGGTGGCTTCCACCTCCCATTTCTCAAACTCGTATTGTCCCTGGAGCAGAGAAGATTGGTACGTGCCTGACGTCCCGCCGCTCTGCTCAAAATGAAGCAGATGAGATTACTCTGTGTGCATGAAGACGGTTTCACCTAATATCAACTATGAGCCTGCCCCATGCATACTAATCATATGGATATGCTGTTTGATATGAACCAGCTCTCACCTTCATTAGTGTATAAAATGAAACATACTTTTTTCACATATTTGATATTCTGGGGAAGCGAGGGACTTCTGAGACCGATAACTGTGACAAAGACTCACTATCTTCTCCTGCTCAGTTCAGTCTGCTCTGAAAAAAAAAAGCTCACCACAGAGCATATTAATACACGAGAAATCAGGACAGAGAGGTATTTTTGCTTGCATTCAGCTGCTTTAAGAGGGACTGCTAATTCATATCTTCCCATATCAGATTAAATTTGCTTTCTTCATGCATGTGCTAAAGATAATCTGTTCCAGAGCTCAGAATTATGATTATCCTAGTGGCAAGGACAGAAACATAGAGAGGCTATAGCAGCCCTAAGTAATTAAATTAGCCCTGAATGGCTAATTGGATCAATTTGGAAGGCAGACACTGTCAAGGATAAGAGTAATCATCTATGCAGTAGCAATCTTTTATTGCTCAGACATGTCTTGTAAAAAAGACAAGGTGTGATCCAGAAGGTTAATGTAATTACTGTCCAATTCTCTCACTCACTGTGCACAATAATGCTAATTAATCTAAGATCTCTGGACTATAATGAAGCGCGACAAGCCAGGTAATGCTGATTATAGTTTTAAGGACATGACTAAATGTTCTCTGTTATTTCCTCGTCCCAGACTCTGTGATGCTGCTGCAATTAGAACCCTTATTTTCCCCACTTTTACAAGACTATTGCCTTCACAAAGAATTTGATCTACTGCAAAAGGAGTATATTTTGTTCTCACCTGGATGGCGTTTAGTATGATGGTCATGCATTTTAGCCCAATAAAGCAGTGATTTACATTTCATCCAAGGCAAGCTTTCCCGGCTCAGTGAGGTGTAAAGCAATGTAATGAGAGAAAGACTTGGCTTATGAGCAGAGCATTCATATTCATTAGCAGCTGACATTAACATATGATGCCCGTGACTGATCTGTGATGCATGTTTTATGAATGCAGTTAATAGCATGCCGACAGCACGGTGAGCCATAAAGGACCAGAGCAATCCACCAAATGAAAGCCACAGAGCAGCGAGACGATTATTGATTCTCCCCTGTGTCCTATTGATCTCTGACGTTTTCATCTGGCACAGAGCTGCTAATCTGCTGTGTATCAGAGAGACACCCACAGTGCAGCCCATTGACTCTGCTATCAATAGCCACAAAGCTGGATATCATTAAATCCTCATCACTTTGTTTCCCCCGGCCAGCCGCCACAGACGACTGAGCGCTCTGCGTGACCTCTCAATAACCACTGTCCACTGGCTTGTTTATGACCTCAGTTTCTGGTGCCTGACATTTACTGCCTCCTTTTTAATAGGCCAGTGTAACAGCTTTGTTGTACACAGAACTGATATTGACCATTGCTGCAGAGTGTGTGACTGGTTTATCCCATCAAGTGAGTACATATAGGCCTACTAGGTAACCCACAGTTAATGGAAAATAAACTCCGGCTTTGTCAGCAAACAAGGACAATATGTCCCTAAAAGCCATCAAGGCAAGTGTTAAAAACAGCTTACAAGCTTACTGACAACTAAATACCACATGCGGCAGAAAACTGGGTAAATTTACACATTTATAATCCCGTACAGCAGTAAAAACAGCTGGATAATGTCTTAAAACTGTTCTCCCGAGAAAATAAGCAGCATCAGTTTTCTGACCAAAATGTGTTTGCTCTCAATTGTTTCCAGCAGTTGTACAGTTCTCACTGTGGGGAAGTAAAGAGTAAATTTTGTGACATTGTTGTAGGCCCAAAATAAATTGGTAAATTATAAATGACAGACTTTAATCATAGACTGTATATAAAAGAAGGATGTAGCAACCTGAGACCACCCACTGGTTTGTGGAATCTCATTTTGAGGCCTCAGTTTTGGCACTTTGGACATCACAATCTTGATTTTTGAAATCTGTCAGAAATTAAGGATGTTGCACACTCACTCTGTAGGAATTTCTGAGTCTCAAAGTATACCCTAGCTTATTTTCCATTTTACACCAAGTGGGACCATCATTTTTAAGATGAACATCATGCTGTTTTAAATAAGACTTGAAAATAACCGCTAAGGCCATTAAAATCATCAGGAAAGTGTTTACTAAGGTCATAAATGAAGTAGTTTAGTCACTTTCTCATTTGCTTTCTGTACAATCTGGCCTCTTTATACAACCAGAGGAGCCCAGCCCCCTGCTGGCCTTTACAAAGAATGCAGGTTTATAGCACTTCCACATTTGCTTCGTTTCAGGCTTGGAGGATCCCTCCGTTTTTTTTGTTTGTTTTTTATAAACAGTCTATGACTTTTACAGGAGATAGGTGTCTGTTTCCAATTTCCACCTAGCAGCCCGTTTGGTTCCTTTTAACCCACACCATAACCCCATGTGTTCATACAGAGCTTTATTCTATCGCACACACTCACATGTCAGTGATTACACTAGATGACCCACCAATTATATGTGTGCTACTGCTGTTTAATTTGGAAGCCTTGTTAGTCTTCCTCAGTATGTGAAAATAACTCTTATGATGTCACAATGGTGTCATCACAATCAGCACTTTCTCAAAAATACTCACTGGATTAGCCATTTAGCCACTAAGATATAAAGAGGAAAATGATGACTCTTTCTTGTTTATGCCTCTTACCAGAGAATGAATATATGATAGGTCGGAGCGTGATAATATGCTCATTATTGTTTCCACACTGCACTATGACAAAGTACAGAGTCATCAGCAGGACATCACCAACAAGAAACATTGCAAGAGGTGATGGTACAGGAGGAGCCACTCTCCTACAGAGTGGGGCAGTAGTGGGACAAGGACGGGTGACATGGGGATCGATGATGCTCAAGGTGTAGGGGTGACAAGGACAGGTGCTGGGGAGCGCCCTACCAGGGTCCATTAGAGACGGAGCCTGCCTGCTGAGAGCAGACAGCGTGATAAACAGCTTCAGCTCTGATAATACTCTGGCTGATCAATAGCCTGTCTACGTGCCCTCCCTGAGGGACAAGCAGGAGCAGCAGCCATGACAGCTGACCTCCAGGTCATGTATCTGTGTGTGTGTGTGTGTGTGTGTGTGTGTGTGTGTGTGTGTGTGTGTCTGTGTGTGTGTGTCAAGGCTCACAATCACATACCCACTGTCTGCACAAGGGAGGTTTGGGATGGTGAATGGAGAAAACTATCACTGAATCAGATGGAGCATCACATTGGCCTCTTGACCTTTCTGCCTAACCTTATCTTCATTGTGTAATAGAATCAACCAAGCATATCCAATTAGGATCTATGTGTCCTTCACTGAAGCTCTAATGGTTTATTCATGGAAGTACATAGAAGACATTTTCACATTCTTCCCTGCCATTCTCACACAGAATACTTTGTTCCAACTGCACTCCTCTTTGCTTTGGTGCGTTCATCCTAACGAGGGTGTGCATACAGGTAGAAGTCATATTTTATAACTACACCTGATCTGGTAAGTTGAACCATTGATTAGTTGGTTAAAACTGATTTTAATTGATGATGCATGTGGCAATGAAATGTAGAAGCACTGATGCTAATATTATAGTGAACTGTGAATAGCATTGCTGTGCTGGCAATTTTAAATGATAATTTGTGCACCTGTGAAAACTCATGAATCTTACAGTTCCTGTACATTACTCATATTTATTTTCTGCAGCTTGACACTCTAAATGTTGCACTATTACGCCACATATTTCTTCAACGGTCGTCGGTTTTTATGCAAACAAAATTTTCTGGCTTGCCTAATGTTTCTGTTGTCACAATGAAAAGAACCATAAATTGTTCACAAGTGTAGAAAGTCATAAAAATCTGCCTGCTTTGGATAAAAGTGGTTAAATGAAAGCAGAAAGAAGAGGAAGTAATAGTGTTTGAGCAAGTAGTTGCTGTGTTGCATCAGTGGGTGGATGTGGAAAAACAACATGAAGTGAGATGCACGCAGACACACAGGCACATGCGCACAGGCACACACACACACACACACGCACGCATACCGTGTTGTCATTCACTGAGGCAAGACCACATATCTGCTCTGAAGTCCTTTCTTCTCAACGTGCCTGTGTTATCGCACAGCTACAGTTGTGGCTTCAATGGCGGTGAGACATCCTGACTTGGAAAGTGAGACTCCATATCTTGAGCAACCCCACAAGCCATAAACCACAGGCAGCAGCTTCTGCAGCCCAGCTTGCTGTGACTTCAAACACTAACAAGCTGGAATAACATTTTGCTTGGGGTGGCTTCCCTTGACAGCTCCCAGCTGCTGGCAAGCTGATGGAAGTAAGACAAGATTTATTACAGGCCTTGTCGCATTTGGATAAAACCTAACCACATCGTATAGAATCTGTGGGATCACAGAATGTGTCATTACAGCTTCGTTCTCTGAAGATCCGCACAAGATCCGGGCTGGAATCAATTCACTGGAAAATCAATTTCTGTGTCTGAGCTTGCATCCCGCTGTCAGTGGTTCTTGAAAGCGATGTGTGGAATTAAATTGACATTTTCGGTTAACAGTGAAATGCTTCAAGATCAGCTTCAGTTTAAACAAAACACCAAAATCAGAATAAAATACTTCATCAGCATCATCAGCATAAGGGGCAGAAAAAAAATATTTTCACTGTGAGAAAAACCTACATCCTACATAGTTTCTGCTCTCATAGTTTGTTAAGGTCTTTTTTTTTTTTTTACTGCATTTTTTGTGTCATATTATTTCAGGAAATGTGAGGTGATGATGCATCAGCAGTGCCCCCCAAACCCCACCTCCCCCAAAAAGACAAAGAAACAAAAGTCTCTGTAGGACTACCGTAAGTGCACATATTTGGGAGTCTATTTGAAAAATTCATACAGTACATATCGGTCACAGGACAGCGATGAATTGTCTCTGCTGAATCACCCACTTAACAATGACTATCAAATACACAAAAGCAATACTTACTTAACAAGTCTCAGCAGATAGTGCTGTCACAGTTCACAGTGTTACTTCATACCTGTGAGACAAGGAAGTGAAAGCACAATTGAGCAATGCAAGTTTCACCATTAAAAAAAAAACAAGAAGTGGGTGGAAAGTATATGAGTAGATTTGCACTCACAAAAGGAGTTTGTGAGCTGTCAGCACTGTTGTTGAAAGGTCAAGTACTCTCTGTGTGTGTGTGTGTGTGTGTGTGTGTGTGTGTGTGTGTGTGTGTGTGTGTGTGTATGAGAGAGAGAGAGAGAGAGAGAGAGGTGAGGGCATAGTCTTTTACTGCAAGATGTTATCATGAGGTGTGTTAGTCACAGCGTCCTTATTTTTCCTGTTCTCATGCAATCCTGGATTAATGTATTCTAATGAGGCTGTGAGTCAATGGGAATGCTACATAATGCTATTCATATTGTGATGATATGGTCTTGCCATGTTATTGCTCCACTTTCAGGCCAAGACTAATTTTTTCCTTTGTTTTTCTAATTGTCAGCCAAGCCTAAAGCCTTGCTTATACTTCCTGAATGTCCTGTGCCTATGGCACCCAGCTCCATGCCAGCTGAGTCCTACTGAAGATGGCAATCAAGGTTACAAATTGAACTTTTCATTTCATTTCAGTCATAGTTTTTTAAACGATCACAGAGGTCTATGGCACAGACGAGAAAGTTCCATGAAACTGGCTCTACAGATACAACTTGTTAGTTGTGGTTGTTTACAAAGTTGCCATCTTGTTGGTCTTAGAGGTGCCTGGTCAGCAGGGGTCTAGCTAGATATTTCACTGGAAAGTTTTTGTGGGACCAACACTGTAGAATTGGCAGTTTTGTCTCAGAATTTCTTTTTGTTATCTTGGTGGAAGCTAAAGAACATTGTTCTGTGGAGCCACATTGTTACTTCATTTCGTCTTGCTGTCGAAAAAAAAAAAAAAAGGTTTTTATTTGTTGAAACTGTGATTTTTGTTTTGTGTTTAGCATTGGATAGGTTATGAACCCGTACCCTTCAATGAGTGCCGCAAGCCTTCAATTACTACTTGAGGCCACAGGGGGCACTGCTACCATTTCTCAGTTGAAGTTACATAGTGTTGCTGTAACTCCTTTTTCTCTCTGCCTGTAGGTTCCTCCCTTTCTGTGATCACATTTTCCTTTTCCTCTACCTTCGCTTCCTCTCTCCTGCTGGTCCTGTGGATCTAAGACACTTCTGCGACACCTCAGGCTTCAGAGCGGCAGCGGACAGATCTGACGGCTTGCATTAGCCCAAGTGTCTGTTCGCCACCCTCACACCCCTCAGTCCTGCTTTGCACGCTTCCGCTACTCTGCAGGGGGGGATCTCACCCCTGGCACCACTCTCACTTCTCCCATCTGACAGCTTAAGCTCCCTAGAGTTAACCACCACTATTTGTGCCTCCTTTACATCCCTATAGAGCTCATTAACTCTAATAACACACCTGGTACCTAAAACTAGATACATGTATTCATTCACATAAGGGTCAGGTGAACAGGACTGTAACATTGCATTCAGTTATACGGACTTGACTGATGCCCCATAATGAGCTGTCCTTTTCTTTTTCTTCTTTTCGGTTGCTCCAACAGTGTTTTAAACACAGAACCAGGAACAAGTAAGTCATAGTTTCCGTATGCTAAAAGGAGATGGGTGATGAAAAGTGCAAGGAAAGGGTAGCTTGCTCAAGATGTTTATTCTATAAAGAGAGTTTGATCTCTTGGGTACAGAGTGACTATCCACAATAGGGCGATTACCACGTTAGGAAACATCCTGCCCACTGGCAGCTACTGATGACATCATGCCTGCGTGATGTATTTATACTGCTGTAGGGCCTGACAGCGCTGGCTCTCTGGGAAAGGGTCAGCAAAGTTTCATGCTATAACTTACTCACACTTAACGATCATTAACTTGCCACAGTGGGAGAGTGTGCACAGTCACGAACACATGCCTGTGAGTCTGTGCGCAAGAAGAAACAGTAACCACAGGAAGACGAGTCTTTACATTTAAGACTTGTGGTCAAACCAGACTTCTCTGAGCTCTTTTGCTTGAAGCCCACGGAGAGGTTTGAGATTATA
>VUQJ01044285.1:20831-34722 GCA_015108635.1 Andinoacara biseriatus
GAACAGATTTCTGTGTTCATAAAGATGAGCCATGTGATACTGTGGGTGAGTACTCACTCACTGACTCACTCACTGACTCACTCACTGACTCACTCACTCACTGACTCACTCACTCACTCACTCACTGACTCACTCACTCACTCACTCACTGACTCACTCACTCACTCACTGACTCACTCACTGACTCACTCACTCACTCACTCACTCACTCACTCACTCACTCACTCACTCACTCTTCCCCTCATCCCCTTGTTTTTATGTTCTTTAATTTTGTGGCCACAGGAGCCACACCCTCCTCATCCAGCCAAGCCACCCCTTATTATAGACCTCAGGAAAACTCACATACAGTACGCATGTTGGCAAAAGGAGAGGCTTAAAATTTTCTCTTTCATCACAGTGCGGCATCTTATTCAAATGCTATGGGCACATTGACACCCTGATTTTATCAGCTTGTTGTTCATTTTGTGCAATCACATTCTTTGCTTCTTAAAATATGTAAAATAGCTGCGAGGAAACTCGGGGGAAACTGCATGCCTGCCTAAAGAAATAGAAACCTGTGACAGCCAGTTCATACTCCATGCTTCACAGGCACAATATTTCATCACTTATCATAAAACCACTTGCGTACAGTTGTTGCTTGGCTTTTACAAGCTTTGATTTGGCTGTCGGAGCCTGGTGGAGAATCTGGTCAGTATTATGGTCTTCCGCTAACGCAATCTTCCGCTTGGAGAACTAACACACATTACACAATGCAGCTGGTGACTGGGCAGGGTAGGTGGCTCTAAAATTGCATTTTCATATGCACAAAACACCCGTTACGGCTCCAGCATGAAAGTTCTCCCACAAGATTTTCCCACACGGAAAGAGAATAAGGAATGAAATGCATGGCATCTATTTGTGATCCACCTTTCCCCTCTTTTCTCCTCACTTCATGCTTCTTCTTTCATTTCAATCTTTCTCTCCCTCTCCCTTCTGCCCTATCAGTGACTCTGTACCATTCAAAGAGCATTGCATTTCTTTATTTTTTTTGCGTCAGCAGAGCTTTTGGTCCCAGGATCTTTGACTGTGCTTTTGCCCCATCTGCCCTCTGAGCTTCACTGCTTGGTACCTGCTGTCATGGAAGTGCAGGGGAGTCTTAGACTGCTGCTGGTCACTGATAAGGCAAGGCCAGCGTAACCCAGATGATAGAAAAGTAGGAAAATGAGTGGAAATATTTTTTATTCTGTGAATCAGGTTTTCCCCCTTTTTACATGCATTTTGGAGTTTTAGCCAAAAAGCTAATTATGCCAGTTGGACAAAAGAAAGATGCAGGGAAAGAGAGTAAAATTATTAGAAACACTAAAATGAGCCCAGCATTCCTGGCAACGAAGGAGGTCTGTCTATCATTGAGACAGAGCTAGAGCACCCGTCGCTTAGTACATCTGGGCTTTTTGACCACTCGCCACATCGTCCCACCCGCAGATTGTTTCATCATCTCTCTCAGCAAGTGCCTTAGCTTGGCCAAGTGCACAGAGGCTTTGTTATGTACATCCAGATGTCATTTTAGACTCATGGGTTCAACAGGTGAATTTTGGAGATAATAAATAGGGAAAAAAAACACAATCTTCCTTGATCATGTCAGCTGTGTACTCTCTAAAGCTGCCTTAAGCTCATGAGAGGAGAGATTCATTGTCTCCATCTCTTGTATTTATTTACACACTAGACCTTGATGTAATACATCAAATTGTGGAGTGCATTAAGAGAAATTACCTGACAGGAAGGCAGGGCTATCTGTACTAGCTATTACATTCCTTTGCTTCTGCTCACTCCCTGTCCAGCAGAAGGCAATAAAACGTGCACTCAATAACACTAATTAGCTCCAGAAACATTCCTTCTGAGCAAAAAAAGTGAGCATACGTTGCTCTCCACACTTCTACACATGAAAGTAGATAAATATGCGTGTGCTTTTTCATTTACTGGGAGTGTACACAGAAGCGATTACATAAATCTCGAGGAGGAAGAAAGATGTGCTACACTAACAGTGTCAAGGACAGGCTGCATGCAAAGAGGAAAGACTGACTTCAATGCATGCTTTGTAGGCCAGACTTTATTCTGACCCTCATGTGCGAAGCCTCCTCAAACACAGCTGGGGAAGAAGCTGTAATACAGAAAGACAGTGACGAGCAAATTCAAAAACTCAACAACAGATAAAAAATTTCTCTCATTCTTTCCGGTGTATTTAATAGAGAGAGAGAAGCAGGGAAGAGAAAGTGAATGCTTTAGTGTGTGTGTATGTGTGTGTGTGTGTGTGAGAGAGAGAGAGAGAGAGAGCGAGAAAGGCAGATGGAGAGTGGAAAAACATACAAAAGAACTTGAGAAAGTGTTGAAATGTTTTATGTCTGGGAGCACAGGAGGCCTAAACCCCTGGAGGTGAGGGGCAGAGTAGGAGGTTGGAGACTAAACATTGCACAGCACCACTGGGACCATATGATAACGAGCTAATTAATACTCGGAGACCGGTGGTGATAATCAATACTGTTGATTCAGAAGGGTAGGCAGGGAAATTTGGTATCATATGACCCTGAGTGTAGGACGGACTGAAAACTGGGCCAGACGTGATGGCGGAGGTTGAGTTAAGGGGACTTGTTGGACGCTGAAAAGATAAAACTTCTCTGCACAGCTGCTTTGGCCTGCAGACAGCGGGAAACATCTGTATTAACCTCAGCACCACAGGCAGCCCAATGTGAAGAGGAATGCAAGGAGCGATAGAGAGAAGGGTGGGGAGGGAATGAATGTGAGTTATGAGTGTGTATTTTAAAAAGAGATATTGGAGTTCTTCACTTGCTATTACCTGAGTTGGCTGCTAGCTATAAAACTACAGCTGCGTGTCTCTGGTGTGACTGTAGCGTGACACAACTGCTTCCGAGCGCCCGAGTGTGTGACACAGTGCTGACTGAAAGCCTGAGTCTCTTATATGTCTAAACTAATTTGCCAGTTAGTCATTCCTTCCCTCCTCTGCTCTCCAGCTTGCTGTTGACACACAATGCAAGGAGCAGAAACTGGTAGACAATTGTGGCAGCTCCTATGGGAGCAGACGGAGGGACAAGAATGGTGGAGGGCCCAGTGGTGCCACATCTGGTCACCAAGGCAACACTAAAGATATGTACCTGTGAGTGCAAGTCTGCATGATACTTCTCCATCTCCATCTCTCCATTTTGTTCTGTTTAGTGAGATACACCACATCTGGTGCTCATTAGCAGCTCTAGAACACTTAAAAAATGATAATATTTTTCAGTTGCTTGGTATTTGTGCACTTTGTAGATGTTTTTAACTTTAAAACAGCATCCCTTGTGACTGTCCAGAATAATCACTGACTACCATTATTGCTGTTGCACGTGCAGAGACCTACTGGGTTTGGACTTAGTGGGGTTTAGCTCCTGAAAAAGCCACAGAATAACCCAGCAGAATATTTATATGTGAACATACAAGACAGACACACAGAAGGAAGTACAGCGTATAAACATAGACACTAGAGCTGCGTAATTCTTTTTGCCTCTTCAACATGATAATAATAAGAGAGGTCTGAGAGTGCATACTTCCACCATGGCTGAAAATGTCCAATTCCCTGGATCCGGATTAGTTTATAATACTTTCTTAAGAACAATAGCAAGACAGTATTTCCCACATTTTCTCCAGTTTCATAGGTAGTATTTGCTGAAATATGATACATGGTGTCCTATTTTGTAAGGGTTAACAAATTTGGATCTCTCTCACCTCCAAAATCTAATCACTTCTAAATCTTTAGTAACATTTTTATGCAAATGAATTTAAAATCTTTTGAATAATCCTGCTAACGAACAGACAATAAATAAACAGACTAACTGAAACAACAAAGAACATCATGATGGCGGTAATAGGGATATTTTACAGTTTATGGTTAAGCAATTAAGTTGTTCTTTATACTAACAAGTGTTGTTAGAGATTTATCCTCCTCAGACTTTCTAAATCTTTACTCTGTCTCTACAACATTTTACAATCATATCATTATATGTTTATCAAATACAAGATCACATAAAGAGGTTCAAAATAATAAACAGTTTTGCATTAACAGCCAAGCTCTTTTTTTTTATGTGTAGAAGAGTAACTTTTATAAATGAATCTTTGACTTACTAATGGACAGATGTTGTTTATTGTTTAATGTTTATGGCCAATAAATCTCATAAAATGAGCAAAACCCTCAATGAAATACTCATAGTAAACCATACTATGTAATACTACCACCAGCTTGACATCAGACAAGCAGCCTCATATTGTGCTAAGCCCTCACTAAAGACTTAAAGCAAGCCAGAGATTTACTCTTGTCCACCCTGCTGCACAAGACTCTTTTGCCCTCTTAGAGTCCTCTGTCAGCATTCTTTTTGGTCTTTTTCTTTAAGCTGTCTGAAGGCTCATACTTGGTGTGTGACATAGTGCCTTAATAATTAAGTTGCACACTTCTTGTGGAAAAACGGTGTCCAATCAACCAAAGTTACATAGTGCATTTGGGGCCAGAGTGGGAATGAAAGGGGAGTCATTCTCCTTGACATGTGTTAATGTGCCAATTACTCATTTTGTAATGGTTATTTTATGGTTGAGTTACAGTAACAAGAGTTATCGAAGTGCAAACCAACAGCAGTTGACTGTGTATTTGTTCTTGCTAAAGATGTAGATTTTAAAAATGAGTGTACATTTAAAAATACCTTTTTTTTAATGGATATAAAGCCTTCAGCCCTAAGGTTTCACAAAGCAGTAATTTACTCAGATGTTAGTCTAACAGGAGTAAATTAGTAAGTAAGTGCATTTGCTCGGGACTATTTCACTTTGATTTGTTTATGCAACCAGAAAGGTGTGTGTGACATTAAAGCCGTGGCTTTGTTCATAGTATTGAAATAACATATTATCCATACTTGGGTCACAAATCTATGTCAGAAAAGTATCATCTTAAAGGGTCTTTGTCTGTGCACAAAATACCTGTTTTAACATAACTGCATTGTAGATTTAAAAATGTTTTTTCTTTTTTGATAATGACAAAAGTGTGTTGAGAATGATTCTTTTTACAGTTTATTCTTCTCTGCAAAGAGAACTGCAGTTTTGGCGTGATGAATATTTGAAAGCTGCTAATGCAGTGTTCACGAAGAACCTTCTGTCTGCCAGGTGCATGGTAAACTTGGATGATTGAGGAGTCACTGTCCTTGTGATGTGTGCTGCTGTGCACGTGTGTGGCCTGCTCAAGTCAAACGATGTGGGATAACCATGCATCATCAGCAGTTCTAGAAAAAGCAATCAGACGTCTTCATACCAAATGATAAAAGCAGCTCGCTGTATAAGAGTGTGTGTTTGTGCACTTGTGTGTGTTTGCCTCTTTGCATATGTGTGTTGTTGCATCTCTAATTATGGATTACAGAAACCCATAATGATTGTGTTACCGTGCTGTGACGCACAAGACCGTTCACTTCACAGGCAATACTTTGTGATGCTTGTGTGTGTGCAATGGACTCTGTGTGTGTGTGTGTGTGTGTGTGTGTCCATCCGTGTTAAAGGCACCAACCGATTTGGATGTTGAATACTGAGAATGAAGGGCTCACATGGCATCAGAGGGTGTGTTCACCATGTTTGTGGTGTGTGTGTTTTTGCGACACAGGTGGGGTGAAGGCTACTCACTTCCTCCCAGAGGAACTCATAAATGTACTCACTTGGCTTTAACTGTGCCTCTTCATCTGATGACTGCCTCCTTTGCAGAGAATGAAAGAGAGGAAAAGGAAGAATTATAGCAGAGGCTTAAGCACTCTGTAGGCTGCTTTATTTTTCACACAAATTATTCAAATACATGCACTGCAGAGTGGACATTTGATGGGAGCGGAAAATATTTAGTGTGGGAGTTTTACAGCAGCAACATCCAGCTGTTCTCATAAGCAAAGATAAAGAGCTTTTACAGTAAAGGGGCGGGTGGCTGCTCAGGGGGGGGCTCACGAACAGGTCTGGCTTTCTCCCCAGAGGGACTGCACCTGCACTGGGCTACAGGAGGAGGGAGAGGTCCCTGGAACAGTAGAAGAATAAGCAGGCTCTGAAAATGTGTGAGAAGGTACCAGAGTAAATTAGTAACAAGAAGTAATTGTTTCCTGGATGAATAATAACATTAAAGTGGTAGGCCTTAGTTGTTGCATTCCTCACAATACTAAGGGTATGTCCTGTTGTGTGGGGTTGTGTCCTAGAAGATCATGGAAGAGCGGCACAGGACACAGGATGAGTAAAGGAATATGAAAGAAAATGTGTATTTCTTTTTCACAAGGTGCATGCAACAAAGGTCACAAACAGGCAGACTTTGCTTCAAGTGATCACAAGCCAAAACCAACCCATCACTGTGCTATTATACAGTGTGTAGTACAGTCTGAGTCTGAGGTGACCTGCAGGTGTAGCAGTGTAGGATAGCTAGTAATTCAGGTTTGCTTTAGATCAAGTAAAATGCATGTATTACCAAAACACAGTATAATGTTGGAATGTTTGACTTGAGGGTGGGATCTCAGTGAAGGCTCTGACTGATTGAATAAGAAGAGATAATAAATAAGCGGCGCTGCTTAGAAGCACTGGTGTTGATTCATAAAGTGAAGTCTGAACAGCTGAATAGTTTTTCAAACCAGTTCAGCATCTGCCCATAGAAGGAGGACAATGGGAGCCTAAAGCTGTCCCTCACTGAAGAGTAATTAGATCCTTTCTTACTCTGAATCATCTCACAGTGCTGCCTTTGTACATTGTACCTCAGCAACTGGGTTTAATGGAGACATAAATAACTATAGGTGAATGACCAAGGGGATACCTGTAATCTATAAAGCAATTTCTCAATTCCAAAATGTTATGAAGTAATGTCCTTAAAGCGGATCTCTTGAAGTCTGTAAAAGCACATATGACTCAAAATGAGCTGTGGGAGGTTTAGCTCACACAGGAGTCATCAGAAGAAAAACCTCATTTTACACACGACCCCATTTTATATATTGACGAATTCTTGAAGAATCCTATAACTACGGTGATTCATTGATGTTTCCTGTTGCTCGCCTCTTCCATTTAAATTAAACACAAGCAAGAAAAAATCGAGCCGGCTCAATAATGTATATTTTCATTTTCTTACACGTGTGAGTATATCTTATATATATGTGTATATATGCACACATGCTTGTATGGGTGGGTGATCTGTCTTTCAGTTGATAAAGATGAAGGTGGAGGGAGACCCAGGAGATGATGAGACAGAAGGCACTGACTCCTGGGATGTCCTGCTGGGACATAAGATGAGCAAGGTCAGGGAGGTACGGGAGGGGTTGGAAAGCTGGGATGTGAGGATGAGAGAGAACAAGGGGTGGGGAAGGGGTACACCGAACATCAAGTTCCAACTCATGAGAACCAGATGAAGGGCAGACTGGATGACTCTCTGGGGCTATGAAGGGAAGAGAGGGGGAAGAAAAAGGCTCATAAAGCTGTCAGAGTCCGCCCGCATCTCTCTATCACGGCTCAGTGTGTGCCAGATGCATTGCTTTTAGTGCTAGTTCTCATGCATGTTTCAATCATAAGCCAACATGTGTATTGTAGGGCTGTAGATGTGTTTAATTTGGGGCTGACCCAGAGTTTGACAAGCGATGTCATCTCCTCGCTAATAACTGAGGATGATGGACGGTTTAGGAAGAATGAATAGTAGAAAATCTGAGAGGAAAAGACATTTGTTGTCTTCCTCCTTCGCAAGCATATGTTTCGTTTCCCTGGAAGATGCAACTCAATGCCACACAAAAAGCTTTTAAGTTTCATAAAAAGTCACATTAGCCCTTTGTGTCTGCCTGTAAAAATTTAGTATCTCTGCTAAAGGGGCCGAAGCAACATAACTCATGTGAATGAAAAACATTCTTTGAATACATACAGCCTCTTTAAGGATAAGCTTTTCTCTTTTTTCTGCTTATTTTTTTTTGCAGTGGAGCACGATAAAGAATTCCTACCAGTGCGGCGGCATCATCGAGAGTTCAAGTTCGATCTATCACGAATTCCTGAGGGTGAGGCAGTCACTGCTGCTGAGTTTCGTATATATAAAGACTTCATCCATGAACGGTACGACAACGAGACCTTCCGTATCAGCATCTACCAGGTGTTGGAGGAACACTCAGACAGGTGAGTTTAGTTTATTGTTGTGTGTTAAAAGAACTAGTTGCGGTCTCTGTGCTGAAATCATGCTAAGTGGCAATCATTTATCTGAATTTCAGGAGTGGGACCACACCTCACGCACTAAAGCTACAGCACGCCTCCCTCTTTGTCTGGGAGCTGTCGCCAATCCTCACTGAGGCCTTCCCCAAACCGCAGTCTCAGGCCCAGATCTTTGCTTACTCCATTCACCATTCTCCTTCATTAAATACTGTTTAATCATAATTGAGGTGTGGTCCCTGTTAGTGGAAGAAAACCCTAAATCAATAAACTGAAATACATTTTTCATCTAGTGTCACAAACAGGTGGTTTGGTTACCAAATTCTTGCAGAGCTGAGCCATGATGCACAACTGTGCACACATTCAATTACCTAATACTAGTGTGCCGACAGGGTAAACTAGCATTTACTTCAAATCACTCCTTTTCTTAAGTACAGCTGTTTAGTCTGAAATTATTTATCAGTTAATTTGTTTCTTTTGTTTTCATCCTGTTCGGCCTCTTTCACAGTAAACATTTAGACTGATCTTCCTGTGGGAACTAAAATGCTGTTTAAATTCAATAAAGATTAAACAGTTTATTTCAAAGACCTTGATACTCATACCAGAAGGTATATACATACCTCTGGAATGGCCTGTATCTTGCTTTCTTCAACCCTTCCTAAAGGATTCTGTTATCCAAAGGGAACAACACTGTCATTTATTCCTTTGCCAAAGACAGGCCCAGGTACGTGAATGAACCAGAGTGCTGTGACACACTATCTGCCCAGTCAGAAAATAGGTCGGAATACATGAATGGCCACATGAAGAACAAGGGATTTTAGTCTCCAATGATGAAAGGGCAGAAAAGGTCAAAGTGTACTGCTAAACAATAGGAGCAACTTGGATATGCACTGTTTCTCTCGCTGCTTTTCATACAGTTTTGTCCTCTTTCACAGCTGTACTTTTTGCTCCCTTTCTCTCTTTCTGGCTTTCTGGCTATCCCACAAAATTCCAGTCAGTGATGGACTGTGTGTAGTGTATGAAAGGACCCGTCGTTTATAAAGCCATTATTGTCAATTAAGAAAATGAAATGTTCCCCTGGGCCTCACCAGCTGGAGCCCTCCCTGCCTCCCTTCCTTTACTCTCTGTCTTGCTTCATCTCTCTCTTTGGTTCACTCTGTCACACTCCCGCTTTCCACTCAACAGCTTTGCTTCAGTCACTTAGCTTTACACTCTGTCACATTGTTTCTACCTTTTTTTTAATAGGGTATGTCACCATCTAATTTTAAATGAGTTTTCTTGTCCCTTTTAGGGAGTCAGACCTATTTCTGCTGGACTCAAGAGTGATCTGGGCAGCGGAGGAGGGTTGGTTGGTGTTTGATGTGACAGCCACCAGTAACCACTGGGTCCTGAACCCTGGCAGAAATCTGGGTCTACAGCTGGCCCTGGAGAGCACAAATGGTCAGGGTAACGGATGTCAGCACATAGAGTGTCATCAAAATGTTTAGTGACTTGGCCCATAAAGACCAAAGACCTGTCCTGGTTTAAATCTGGCAGTTTTTTCTTTGTGCGTTTGTGGACTACTTCCAGTGCTCCTGCTACATTTGGATCACTCCATAGAAGTCCTGTTCTGTTCACTGTAAATCTCAAATTTGCACAAAGCTCTAATATTGAACCTTTGTTCAATATTAGTCCCAGTCATTACTGGGAAGGAGACCTCAGTCCCTGGCTATGACTGAGACACTAAACAGCAGTCTAAGTTCTTTAAGACACTCACGGGATACAATGAATTTGTTTCTCTGGGTCAGAATCTCAACTCGGTTTTACTGTAAAGTCCTGAGATAACGGAGGAAAAACATATGATGCAAATGTTATGACTGTGGCATGTGCCATTGTCCATCAGCACACAATGGATTTAAAAGGGCGAGTTCAGAAAGAGGAGTTTGCTCTCTTTTCTTATGTGTTGCCTAGTTTGATGAGTCTTGATTTCTGCTACTATATTTGGATGGTATGTTGAATCAATGCCACAAAGATTTAAGGCAATCTGAAGGCAAAAAGAGCTCCAGTACTGGCTGTAGCTCAGAAGTTAGAGCAGGTCATCTATTAATTGGAAGGTTGGTGGTTCGATCCAGTCTGCATGCCAAAGTATCCTTTGGCAAGATACTGAATTCCAAATTGCTCTCCGATGCATTCATTGGAGTGTGAATGTGTGTGAATTTTAGATGGAAAGCACCTAATAAAGTGGGCATGGAATATATTGCATGTATACATAGCGGTATGTATTCAATTCATATCCAATTCAGTGAAAGTACTTTCCAGTTACTATTGGGTGCCCCTTAAAATTCATTCAAGATTTATAAGACAAAAGAGTTTCAGCCATATTTAAGCGTAAACATTACAAAATAACAACCCTGAGTAAACTGCATGAATCATAGGACCGTACAGATGATTATGGTTAGATGTTCAACACAAATGAAGGTCAGCATTGTATTACAACAGGCGTAAGCCTCCATCAGTGCTGAAAAGGTTACAATCAGATGATTTCTTCCTTGTGTGCGAAAAAGATAAATCAAACCCTGCTCCTCATCATTCATCAGCAGTCATTCATCACCACTATCATCTGCCATGCCCTCAGCATCATTAGCAGACATGCAGAAAATACAGTGTGTTAACCTAAGGATAACATCTCAGCAGGAGTTTGTCATCTTGAGTCTTAAATGTTTGTCAGCATAAAACTTTATCAACAAACAGTTGGCAGAGTTTGTTTGAGAATGTCATCCATCAAAGGGTGGCAGGATGTTACATGTTGCTGTAGGTGCGGAAAACAGACACTGTGCAGCCTTCAAGGCGTTCAAGGGGTGTGCTGGTGAGGCCGTATCTACGAGTGTGTGTTTGTGGATCAGGTATGAAGGGTTATGGGTGAGCATGTACAGACAGGCTCCCGGGACTTCTCGTCGCCAGCAGCGGCCAGAAGCCTTGATTTACCACTGAACAGCGATCAGATACACATTCTTCAGTGCAGGAACCAGATAGACACTGCTGGAGCGCATGTACATCTACATGCACAAACACAAACACACCCACACAAACAGGAGAAGAGAGGCTGTGATATTCAGTGCTGCATTTGTTTTTGCCATTTCAGAGGTGGAGAAGAGAAAGGAATTCGGAGAAGAAAGTCTCAGCTGTAAAACCAAATATAGTGAAAGTGGTTTCAGCATGAACAGGACCCCACATATGCAAAATAAAATCTAAACAAAGGCGCACTAAGCAGGGACATATTTGTTTGATTTCAGGAGTACAGGCTTTCTCATTTATACATTGCTCTGTCTGAACAAAGCCAACACCTGTTGTACTGTCCTCACTGTCACCCCCTACAGGAGAGAGTATCAGTCCTCGTATGGCAGGCCTGATTGGTCGCAGTGGGCCTCAAAATAAACAGCCCTTCATGGTGGCCTTCTTCAAAGCCACTGAGGTGCACCTGCGAAGCATCCGCTCAGCCCCAGGGGGGGGCAAACAGCGTAACCCCAACCGTTCGAAAGGGGCAAAGAGCCAAGAGGCACTCAGAGTGGCCAATGTTGCAGGTAAACACAAAATGTGTTTGTGTTTTATAAACATTCAGCAGTGATTTACTCTGGCATGTTGGGATAACCCCTGGATCTATTTGTTTTTTATATCCTCTGTGAAGAATTCATGGAATGGGGCATAAATAACTGATCCTCTACAGTTTCATAATAAAAGGGCCAACACATACAGCATGCTCATTGAGGTGCACACACACACACACACACACACACACACACGTACGTGCATGTGCTGAAATACAAAAGTACGTCCTTGGAGTGGATGTGATTCCTGCGATGCATATTTGAGGCCTTTGTTTTGGAGGTGTGAGAGGGCTGTGTTTATGTGAAGCACTGAAACATTAGACTGTAATGCCTGAGCTTCAAATATGCCTCTGCTGTCTTTGTTTATTTACACAAGCATTACAGAGTACTTGGGGCCAAGTTCCCTGCATGGAGGTAAGGCAGCACAGGCTTTTATGGCAGAACACATCTGCAGTGTGCTGTGGGGCAACCCGGGCCACGACACATGGACTAAATGGGCCTGTTTAGAACTTTGACTTTAACTAGATGATGAGAACCAGTCGCTCATCATCATTTTCAATGTGAACTGCTTTCAGGAACTAATGCGCCACAGAGCTCCAGAGGTCAGCAGAAGAAGCGAGAGATACCATTTGATAGAAAACAGACTATTCTTTTCAACACATGGATCGAGTAAAAAAGAAAAAAAGACATGTTGAAATAAGTGAAAAAGGGGAGAGAGAATAAATAAAGTCTAGAGCTGTGAAAATGTGGCTCGGCTACTCTGTATGCACATCTGTTTCATCCAGTGGAAACTCGAAGCCCAGCAGCGTGACCTCCATGCAGGATAGCCTATTCATTTGAAACAATTAACCAAACCGTTGCTCTATCTGGAGGTGGTTTCTTTTAGTCATCATACAACTGTTGATGTTTTGTATAAGAACATCAGACGTGTTTAGGTCTGCTCTTTCTCATTGCTGCCTAATTGAGGTCTGACAGTAGAAAATTGTTACTCATCTAGCCGAGAAGGATAAAAGCGCTTGTGCTGAAGTACAAACTCTCTCTCTGTTTTTCTTCCTGTTCTATAGAAAACAGCAGTACTGATCAGAAGCAGGCATGTAAGAAGCATGAGCTCTACGTCAGTTTCCGAGACTTGGGGTGGCAGGTATGGAAACCATTTTTCTTTTTTGGTCGCCAAAATTGCTTGGCCCAACAGAAGCCTAAATCAGACACTGCTGTTTGCCGCTCTTATCCCAGAATCCTGATGAATGACACAATGGAAGCCCAGAAATACTTGAGTCCAAAGGCTTACTTTCCAAATGCTATAGCCCAGGTGAAAAAAGCTTTCAGCCAATCAAGTTGCTGCGGACACTGGTGACAGGGGACAGAAAACATCCTCTATACCATTAATAGAAAAAAAATGTATATATATAAAAAAAATACTTAACATATACAAACAGTATAGCAACACAATCAAAGACCAAACCTGAATTTCTCCTCTGCTCTCAGGACTGGATCATCGCTCCAGAAGGATATGCAGCATACTATTGCGAGGGAGAGTGTGCCTTCCCGTTGAACTCCTACATGAACGCCACAAACCATGCCATTGTGCAAACACTTGTGAGTAACCATAGAACGAGGGCAAAAATGCAGCAGTCATGTTAAGAGTCTAATCATCTCATCAAATGTCAAGACAATGTAGCCACTGTTGGAACAACTGTGTTTAATTATCCAGAAGGGCATCATTTTCAGCAGTATCCACGGAAGTGCCTTTTTTTCCCCCCTCTCTTTACATCTTATTTTCCTCCTCATCTTCCCAGGTTCATTTCATTAACCCAGAGGCAGTTCCTAAACCTTGTTGTGCCCCCACGCAGCTCCACGCCATCTCTGTGCTCTACTTTGATGACAGCTCAAACGTTATTCTCAAGAAATACCGCAACATGGTTGTCAGAGCTTGTGGCTGCCACTAGACCATCACCATCCCTGCATGGACACATGCGTGTGCGCGCACACACACACACACACACATACACTCTTGGGGAAAAAAAAGGGCTTCCCCTTGCTGTAATTTGAAATGTTGAGAGTTAGTTACAAAATACATTCCGTGCATTTTTTTTTTTTTTTTTGAAAATTTTTTG